>JAJLRJ010000009.1:22394709-22472209 GCA_024195265.1 Dendrophyllia cribrosa
ATTGGAGTAGTGGCATCTTGCAATTGTTTTTAACTCCTCAGAGCTTATTCTATGGCGTGATTGCATCCCGCATCCGGTTTGAAATATTTGAATCTCCAGCATGTTAGCTGTTTAGTAATTCTAATGCATGCAAGTGGTTACTTTGTATATTCTCGCTGTTCGTTCTTTAGATTATCTAAATACGGGAATAATTCAAGAGCTTTTGAAATAGCTTTCTCCAGACTCAACGCCATCTGGGTTCTAACAGCTTGATTTCTCACTTTCGACAACATGCATCACGTGGTACAAATCAGCCAATAAAGATTTACGTTCGCCAGATGAACGTTTGGAAGAGACCGAACAATAGCGTGTCTACAGGCGTTATTTTTTCTTTTCCCTCCCCGTGCGTGTCTCGCGCTTCGCGCTCGTGTCTTGCGGTACGCGCTCGCGCCCCAAAACCCGCTTGAGCGCCCCCCAATAACGCCTGTTATGCAGGCTATTTTGTAATTGAAGTTCTCATATAGAGCGTTTTCACTCACGTGACCTTCAGTCCCGTGGGACTCAAATGACATAGGCCATGGCAGCCGACACCGCGGCAGAACGTTTGCGCATGCGTAAACTTCAAGCACTTCCGGTCCGTTAAACTACCAGTCAACATCGATGCGAACAGCATAAAACAACACTTCTGCATGAACCAACAGACCTAGATTTTCTAGACGCAATGATGAAAGGACCAAAACCGAAGAAAATTATGGTACGTACACGATCGGTTCTTGCATGAATACATTTCGAGATGGGGTGAAGACTTGTTTTTTGTGAAAAAATGCCATGCAAAAATTATTTGTTCATATTTCGTTGTTGGTGCAAACACCAAACCCCTTGGTGCAAACGCTTGAAACTTGAACGATGAAAAAACTTTTCAACGAAACAAACTTTTTCTCTACCTTTGTTTTATAACTCTTACTTTTTGTTTTCAAACTTCGCGGTACGGGAGTTTTATGTTGTTTATGTTGTAGTTCATTTTTTATTTCAGGTAATTTTTGTTTTTCCTTTGTTTCAAATTCATCAGCATATATTACCATACCCAAAAACAATGGAAAAATAAAAATTACCTGAGATAAAAAAATTAACTACAACATTTACATGGGATTACAGTATGTCACCGGAAATGCGTAATTCACCGGATGCTCAGTTTTCTACTCATGCGCAGTGCGTTCTGCCGCGGTGCCATGGCAGCCATGTTGGTGTTCCTAACAAAAGAAGTTAATTAAAATTCTTCTGTACGGGAACACCAATATGGCGGCTATGACGTCAAGTGAAAACGCTCTATAATGAATATCTCGTAGGCAAAGTTTGAACAAGAATTTATTGTAAGTTCTATTTCAGTGGAATTACCTTAAAAATCAAACACAATACAAGACAGCGCGCACTAAAGTAACAATCGAACAACACAAGACCGCGCACAAACGTAACAATCAAACACAACACAAGACAGCGCGCACAAGAGCGATTTTCGTATGACCGTGAAAAATGTACGACGACCTGAATGACGTCATAAAACCTAATACAATACAACCTAATAGGTGGTTTGCACGTTACGTCATGGCGGCCATGTTGGAGCACACCTACAAAAGAATTTTAATGAACTTCTTTTGTTATGTGCTCCAACATGGCCGCCATGGCCTTTGTCATTTGAGTCCCACAGGACTGAAGGTCACGTGAGTGAAAACCATCTATACAATACAATAAAACCTAACACTATCTGAACACAATACATAGCCTGTGAACAGGGTTCTTATTTGGGGAATTGGGTTCGGTTAAAATCGGTGAGTGAAGCGAGCCGAGCGCGGACTGGGGAAGAGGGAAGGGGCGGCGAAGCTTCGCCGCCCATTCCCTCTTTCCCAGTGCTCGCTTCGCTCGCCGATTTTAACCTAACCCAATTCCCCAAAAAGAAGCCTGTTCACAGGCTACACAATACATCACAATGCCCTGATTACAGTCGTCGTACACGAGCCATGACCCTAGCCTCCCACGCAGTCGTTTTTAGGGGGATCGTGTTTCACTCCCCCCCACAAACACGGTCCCCCTAAAAACGACTGCGTGGGAGGCTACCATGACCCTAGATTGCTCTATTGTTTTTAACGGCATAAATCAAAACTGCTACCACGGTCCGCAGTCCGGCAGTCAACATAATTTACATACCAACTTTCTTCAACGAAACAAAAAGTGTGCATTTCTCGTTTTTAGTTTTATGGTCTTTTATTTAAGCGTTCCAAGCGAAAACGATAAAACGGTAAGCATTCATCCTTTTAAAACTGAAATACATTCTCAACGAAACAAAAACTAATTTGAAAGTATCTGACCTCCTCGCTAAACAATAAACAATCCAGAACGGAAAGAAGCGAGGAAAATCTGATAACTTCCTGAACTTCTTCTATATATTCTAGATCGGTGGACAAAAGAAGACAGTTTATATGAAGTACTTAGAGAGTCTCTTGGGAGGAAATCGGAAGTATATACCATCGGAGGTATATACTTCATGGAGGTTTTTAATTATATGCACACAAAACTATCCGGCATTTATTTAGGGTTAAAAACTCATTTTGAAATGGTTAGCTTTTATTTACTGTTATGGATATCACTACCCATAACAGTAAATAAAAGCTAACCATTTTAAAATGAGTTTTTAACCCTAAATAAGTGCCGGATAGTTTTGTGTGCATATAATTAAAAACCTCCATGAAGTATATACCAAATCGGAAATGAAATGTGGTTCATGACTGGCGACTAGGTGATCATTGCATGTAGTTCTGGTTTGATCCGTTTTGCTGAGTCAATGGAAGGGATGTGTTTTGCCTGAAATTTTCATCTCCCGAGGTAACAACTTTTATAGTTAGATGCCTTGATTTATTTTTGCTTTATTATTAAAACTCCCAAAATGTTCAATTTGGATCAGTTTTCATTGTACCGACATTCCGGGTCTAGTGTCGGCATTCTCTTCTGTTTTACACTGTGACTGAAAGAGAGAGCATGTCTGTGCTACATGGCCTATAAAGTGTGTTTTGAAAAGCGAAATAGAGAGAATGTTTGTCAATTAAAACACGAACAACTCCATTTTGGACATATACCTCCCAGATCTGACCAGATGCCTTCCAGATGAGGGCGAGGCTTCTCGAACCATGAAACTGTTTTATGAGCCGTGAAGTTAGCTCAGTTAAGACTCAGTTAAAGCTGTGGTTACACGTTTCAACTTTTACCAAGGTGACCTAGGTTAATTCGAAATAACAATAGCCATGGCCTGCTTAATTTGAACAAAGCGTGTCCGGGCTAATGTTATTAGTGTGGGATCCACGCTCCATTGTTTATAGGTGGCCAGTAGCCCGGGGGGGGGGGGGGGGGGGGGAGGGGGGGTGTGGGTAGGTACTCTGCAAATTTTTGTGTGCCGCTGGGACTCTAAGACCCTTAACCTACACTAGACCATCTTAGCTGCATTTTGCAACCCTATTCTAGACTAAACACCGAAAAATCCTACCCTATCCTAGACCTTTTCTAGACTCGCTATTTTCCAGAAACTCATTCACTATCACAGTCTAAGATACCAGGGGTCGGTAAAAATGCCACACTGCCCACCGTACTGATTTTTAAATGCCATTTGCCAGTAAACCTTGTCTAGACTAAATTTTTTATGCAACTGATCAGCTTCGCGGAAATTGATACCCTTTTCTAGACCACAACTCTCTGATAACTATACCCTATCCCAAACTAAACTGCCTGAAAACCATACCCTTCACAGTGGCACATACCTATATAGCTCATATATGGGAGTACCCCCCCCCCCCCCCCCCCCCCCCGGACCAGTAGCCTGCACAACAAGCGCATTTTGGGGTGCTCAAGGGGAGAGATACTAATGATCAAGTTAAGAGTCGAGTTGAGTTTGAGTTAAGTTTGAGTTACCCTTACTTTCATTTTTGTTACTTAAAAGTGGTTAACGGAGAATCCAGATCTTTTCTGCGGGTGAAAAAGTGGTAATTTTAGAGGGTGGTAAAGGGTATTTTCGTGAACTGTGATTTGCCTTTTTTATATCCCATGAAATGTGAAATGGCCTTTTTTGCGCCATGAAATGTGATTTCGGTAATCACCGTGAGCCATGATTTTCGTCAATAATTATCTGTGAAATGAGAATCTGGTGTTTAATTCACCACGAACTGTGATTGTTGCATGTTAATTTTGCAAGTTTGCGAGAGAAATTATAACAGAAGACGTAAACATATAAATGCAGTACAGTTCAGTATAAACTATATTTGCTTTTCTGAAACGTCATTCAGATCCAGAGTCTTCGACACATGGGTATTTGTGAGGAGAACAAAAAAAAAACGTTGTTACTGATGCCCAAGTTGGAGCCGTCAAGTCAATAACAGATGTTTGATGTGTAGTCAATTTTCTTGAAAATCTGGGGAAACTGTACCAGGCCTTTTCAGTTCACCAGAAGCACAAGCGACTTCACACTGCAAGTTTACAAGAAGCAGAGGAGAAGGTAAAGTTTGCTTTTGGTTATTTTCAAGGTACCATTCAATGTGTGTAGACCATATTGGGCACAAACAAGCAGACCAATGCGGACCTGAAGGAACTATAGCAAGTAAGACAGTCAAGTCCGTAAACATGCATGAGTAGTCAGGGACTGACAAGATTAACAAAAAACGTCAAAGAAATTAATTCAGATCAAAAAGTTAACCCAGAAGCTCTTCCAACTGAAAATCTCCACTCAGTTTCCCATTTCAAACATCCTACATGCTTGCAGTTACAAATACACCAGGACTTCGGTAGCACAGCTCTTGAATCAGCAAAACAAATGATGCGGTGGTCGACATTTTATTTTACACACCCAACATCTTATTATCCAGTGCCATCATTACAAATCTGGCTGCAAGATTTTCCCAGGATAAAGCAACAAACTCATCCATTCATGCATCCAAATAATCATGCAAGACCTGATGGGAAAATTGGCAAATGACCACGGCAAATGCGTTAGACAACGAACAGTTAGGCAAGAAACTACTAAGTTCAAGGCAGGAACCCTTCCTCAGAACATGTATGAGACTGCTGCCCATGGTGGAGAGCGTTTGGATTTTGAAAAACAATGAAGTGCCACGCGATGATGAAAGAGAAGATGGACGTCCATATGGAATTTCAGAAGCTGACCAGCTCTCAGAATACGATGATGAGTCTTCTGATGACAATGATTCTGTATTAGGGGAAGATGATGCTGAACCTCAACTTCTTAAAACAAAGAACTCGGTTTGCTTTTCACAGTGGCCAGAACAAGAAGCGGGCGAATGGTGAGGACATCGAACAAGGCAGTGCTTTAGCTGTAGTTTTTCACCCATTTGCCCGGACGTATACAAAACATGGACCCGGGTCCATGGACCACCCCTGTGGACCTGGTCCATGGACCACCTCGTGGACCCGGTCCATGGACCACCTGATGGACCACCCCTAATTTTTGTCAATTTTAATATATATTTTTTTTAATTTTTCTGTCAGTATAAAAGATGGACTGCGGATTAGAGACATGGTATAAAACACAGTCTTAAGTTTAAATAAATATGGCGTTTAAGGTGGCTCGACTGAGTTTTTTGGCAACATAACACTCCAACCTTGAATGGCTGATACTTCACTGTCTGAGCTCAGTCAGGCAAGCTGCTTTGCACATATACTAGAGATGAAATAAACTTTCCAAAAAAACAACGATCTGATGACGTCATGGTTTTTGCATATTAGTAATTTTCTCAACATCAAGACCTAAACTTTTAAAATGACTGTATGCCTCTTATAGTCTAGATGTATGTCTTCAAGACTGCAAAGTTTGAAAAAATTCTATGAGAGCATTTTTGAATAAAATTGAGTTGAATATTTTCCATCAAAAAATTTAAAAATTCGCATTACTTTCTGTTATTTCAACGATGCCAGCGTTTTCCTGACAAATTGAAACAATATTTTCACCATATATTATTCATGTGCCATAAAACTACATTCCTTGAAGGTTTCATCCTGTTTGCTTCACTAGTTTTCAGCTGATGTGATCGGAAGCAATTTCTTAAATATGCTCATTCTACTCACAGAAGTAACACGAAAAAGCCTATCAAAGCCACATGTTGGGAGCATGGTCAAATGTGGGACGAAGTAGACTCGGCCCAAGTCTAAGTTCAGTAAACATTTATTGTCGTCCTTCAGTAGCATCGTAAATGAAGTAAAGTACGTATAGTCAAGTGAGGCCTTTAAGACTGTGTTTTATACCCTGTCCCCAGTCGGCAGTCCATCCTTTATACTGACAGTAAAATTCAGGGGGAAAAAAATTAAAATTAAGGGTGGTCCATCAGGTGGTCCATGGACTGGGTCCACAAGGTGGTCCATGGACTAGGTCCACAGGGGTGCGGTCCATGGACCCAGGTCCATGTTTTGTTTTCGTCCCATTTGCCCATGGAGGAAGTGGGACCGTAAGATTTTTATTGGAATTTTCTGGTAAAAGTTACATGCTCTTTGCGTTTTCCTCTGCAGGCCTGTTTGACTGAATCCCGCTCATTTTGGTTTGGTTTGAAATATCTCGTCTCCCTGCACAAGTAAGTAAATGTGAAACGGCTATTTTATTTTCCGTGAAACGTACTAAGGCCCCCCTTTACCACCCCTGTTTTACATTCCCAAGCAATGCATTGTCTTCATGTCACGACTGCAACAATTGTTCATTCCCCGTAACTGTTTTTTTTTCACAAGAATCCATTTGCGACACTTTCTTTGTTTTGTTTTTTCCAAGTGTAACAACATGAGTGTGGGGTGTCTCGAAAACTCAGACCTCGAAAAAAAAACTCAGACCCCTGGGTGTCTCGAAAACTCAGACCCCCAAAAAACTCAGACCCCTGGGTGTCTCGAAAACTCAGACCCCCAAAAAACTTAGAGAACAGGGTAGAAGGGTTCGTTGCGTGATACTTTCGAAACAATGTCACGCTACAGTGACCGGATACTCCTGAAATATACATTTTAAAAAAGTCAAACATTTCCGATAACAATGTCACGCTACAGTGACGGTATACTCGTAAAATGCACAATTAACCATCAAAGAAGGCAAACAAACAAATTAGAGTAAAAAGGTTGAAAGCCGTTTTTAACGTACGTCGAAAATATTCCCTCGGTGTCAACAAGTTTCAAAACAAATACTTATAATATTCATTTATTTTGAATAGCCACCAATTAGATAACCGAAGTCAAAGAAAGTATTCGTTACTTAAAACCTTTTATTGTCTTAATTATTCTCTATACCAAGCCTTCAACAAAAATAGTCACAGTTTTGTATGTTCAGTTTCAGTGCAGTTATGTTTTTGAATTTGATACAGTTTAATAAAGGTTTATTATAGGAATGTTTCGGTTAGTTATTCAACGAAAGAAAATTTCATTTTGCAATTAGATTGTTGATTTATAGCTATAACGTTATGTTTTAAACAGTTGAAAGGACCCTTAACACACTGTTACGAGGTAGTCCTCTTTTAGTTGAAAAAGATAGGATTGGACTTAAAATTCTTGAAATAAAAAGTAACAATAATGTTCAATTTGGTCGAGGTAAGTCAAGGTATTGAAATGGGAAAACGTTAACACGACCACGCGCCTTTCAGTACATCATAAATAGCCCTCAAGCAAAGTCACGACACATTGTCCACGTGAATATTTGTGGTAATATTTATCGGACGGTTACGTAAATATTACACACACATAGCAAATAGTCAAAGGAGATGTCCATATGTCTGATTTCCATAGCTTTTTAATTATGGTCAAATATATTTGTTTTTATGGTGTTTGGCGAAAGTATCACGCAACGCACCTCTCTACCCTGTACTCTGAGTTTTTTGGGGGTCTGAGTTTTCGAGACACCCAGGGGTCTGAGGTTTTTGGGGGTCTGAGTTTTCAAGACACCCAGGGGTCTGAGTTTTTTGGGGTCTGAGTTTTTTTGGGGTCTGAGTTTTTGAGACACCCAGGGGTCTGAGTTTTTTGGGGTCTGAGTTTTCGAGACACCCAGGGGTCTGAGTTTTTTGGGGGTCTGAGGTCTGAGGTTTCGAGGTCTGAGTTTTCGAGACACCCCATGAGTGTGACACGATGGAATGTAAAAAGTTGACCACAGATTTGTCAACCACCGTGTGAAATGGCGATATTTATAGCATCTTATCAGTCACTTTGGGCAGACTGTAAACTATGGACTGGACTGGACTAAGTAAAATGTGGACTTGTAAAATGCATTAACTTAATGTGGCAGTTTTAAACAAAAGTCTTTTGTCTTTTGTGTTTTCTTTATCTGATCTGCGAGAGAAACATACTCGCTGAGACACTCGCCTTTGGTTTTATTTTTTGTCGCTTGTGGCCGTCAGGTAACATTCCAGTGTGGAGCTTGTGCATCATATTTATATTGATTTATATTTGATTTCTTTTCAGCTTCAAAATTTGATGAACAAAAACCTAATTATTGGACTATAAAGGCATGTGATGCTTTGTATAACCGGAAATGGAAACAGATCTGTTGACCTTTGACCCAACCGCCGATATTTGGAATAATTGTCGCACGACAATTGCAGCTTGTTTAAACACTGAAAAGCCAAGACTTCCTAAAAAATTTGCAGAATTTGAATGGATAAAAGTAAGAGAACAAGCGGAGCGTAGAGATGGCACTTTGGTTCTGTTTATCAGTAGCAAGATATGAAAATAAAAATAAAAATATAATACTTGTAGAATTAAGAAAATGAAAGGTGAGTTGGCTGAATCAAAGCCACGATTTCTTAAGGAAGCTGGGATCCTTAACACAGTAATGGGTCACAGAAATGTCAGTGAAATGTATCCGAATTCTTAACATTTTGTCCAGACCAATGTACTCTATCATGATGGAGTTCAGTCCTTTTGATCTAGACAAAAAGTGACTTTACATTGGCCGGTGAATTTGTCAGTCAGTCAAAGTTCCGTCCATGTTACTGCTGCTGAAATGTCATGTTAAGTTAAACACCTTTTGTGCTTTTGATTATTAGATCTTTATATAGATGATCATTTCAATGAAGAGAAGTCGTCGCATTTTACTTGTCCTCAATTTACTAGTCCACGTTTTACTATTTCACATTTTACTTGCTAGTCCCCATTTTGCTAGTCCTCATTTCACTAGTTCCTGTTTTACTAGTCTATATTTTACTAGTCCGCGTTTAATTACAAGTCCATGTTTTACTAGCTTGTCCCCATTTTGCAAGTCAGCGTTTTACAAGTCCGCATTTTACTGTCTAGCTTGACCCCATCTTGCTAGTCTTCGTTTTACTATATAGTCCTTGTTTTACAAGTCCGTGTTGTACTAGCTTGTCCTTGTTTTTCTAGTCCACATTTGACTAGTTCCTGTTTTACTAGTCCCTGTTTTACTAATCCACGTTTCACTAGCTTGTCCCCATTTTGCTATCAACGTTTTACTAATTATTCTTGTTTTCCAAGTCCACATTGTACTAGCTTGTCCCCGTATTTGACTAGTTCCTGTTTTACTAGTCCCTGCTGTTTTACTAATCTGCGTTTCACTAGCTTGTCCCCATTTTGCTAGGTCATGTTTTACTAGTCCCTGATTTATTAGTTGCTGTTTTACTAGTCCATGTTTTACTGGTCGGCATTTAACCAGTCCAGTCCAGTGCAGGCTTCAGATTTCGGTATGCCGCCACTTTGTGCATGCCGGAGCCGGTAGAATTTTAAGAAAAAAGGCTTTTCGCACATTTCTTAGACTTTTTCAATCTATGGGACAGATCATGGAGGAGACATTTGATGTTATTGCTTATTTGATACTATATTCCCACCTCATGTGATAGATTATATTATTACACCAAATGGTTGTGCTGGTGGTGGAAACTAATTTTCCTTTTCTGGATTAAATGAACCTGTATGCTTTAATGTTGCACATGCAATTTGGGTTAAACGTGCTATGCCTATTTTTTGTTTATCAGGTACTCCAACTAAACGTGAGTCAGTAATCATTTCATATTCAGTATATGATTGTCAAGCAATGGTGTGATTTTGATTGCCACATAAATTACTCTGTATCCTTGTAAGTAGTTTGTTCAAGAATCATTAAAACATCTAAAATTGTGTTAACTCAGAAAATATAAAGACAATAAAGTGCTTTGGAATGTAAAATGTCCACTTTATCATTCCTGAAATGAAATGTAAAAAGACGGTTTTTATTTTCCGTCATTTTCACATCTTGTAGTCCCTTTTTTTACAAAAGATCTTGTTCTACCATTAATCACTTTTTAAGTAAAAAAGAAAATGAAAGAAATGGCAACTCAAACTCAACTCAAACTGAACTCTTAATTCGGTAAATAGTCGATCCCTCTCAAGGGGGTCTTGGGTCGCAAGCACTCAGCAAGAGACACACAAGGGGAAGGAAACTAAAATAGATGGCGCCTGTAGACACGCTATTGTTATATCTTTTTCGCCCACACACACGCCCCCCAAAATTGACAGACAACTTTTGCAGGCATGTGACAGGCATGTGACAGGGTTCGTGCTACTCCTTGAAGTCCTTGAAAATCTCTGGAATTTAATTTTAGATTTCAAGGGCGCTTGAAAAGCCCTTGAAAAGAAGAATTTTTGCTGAAAGTGCTTGAAAATAATGAAAACTCCTTGAATTTTTGTTCGGTCGGGAAATAAATTAGGATTGTATTAATAAAAGTAATTCAGGGATTGAGCGCAGATTTCAAAATCGGGGACAGATTTTGCGAAACCTGCACTGTTGCATGTTCCTTGAAAACTCAAGTTTTTAGTGCTTGAATACTCCTTGAATACTCTTTGAATTTTATGTCCAAAAACCAGCATGGACTGTGTGTTATTACTAACAACCAATTAAAAAATGTAAAAATTATCTGTGGCAAACCTGCATGCAAGTTGCATTGATGTTTTAAAAGTGTTGACAGGCCTGACATGTCTCCTGTGGGTTTTGTAATATTATGTTGTTTGCTTGACCTTTAGAGTTTAACTGTTATGAGCGTATCTTTTATAAACAATTTTCCCTTTTTTGTGAGAGCATTTTAGCCCAGCTTTTACTCTTTAGAATACAGTTAGTTTGATCTTGTTCTCAATGTTGTTAATTCTATAATCTTAGGAAAAAGTCTCTAGCTCGGTGATAACTGACTGGCCATTTAGAATGTTTAGGAAAATGTTTAGAATGCAGGAAAATCGCAGCCAAATTTGAGCAAGTTCAAAACAGTTGCAGTTGCACTGTGATTATATTTGAAAATTTCAAATTGCAGTGAAATTGCTGGCTGTTAGCAACATGATTTGAAATTACAGCACAAGTGTGACTAAAAGCTGCAATGAAATAATGCAGCAAAAACCACCTTGAGAATTTTACATTGGGGGCTAGCATATTTTCTTGAAATACAAGCATGCAACTGAAGCAAAAAGTTTGGGTAGATTTCTTGTTATTTTTTATTTCTCAATGAAATTACAAAAGAGAACAAAAGGATGATGGACTCACGCTTTGCTTGAGTTGTATGGAAAAGTAAAACTTTGAGTTTTTAAAGGATTAAAAAGTAAGTCTTATGTAAGTATGTCTTAAATTTCTTAATAAAACGATTTCCAGTATGTTAAAAAAGAGCTTGTTTGGATTTAGATTTCTAGGCCATTAAATGACTTTTTCATTTTTAACTGATCCCTCAGTTGAATGCAAAATAATGTAATCAACATTAACTATTAAATCTTTTGTTTACTAGGAGATTTCCAAATATGAGTCTTCAAATTACCGCTGCAACATCATTTCAGCTCTGTTGCCCTAAGTGTAACAAGATTTGGAAATCAACTCCTTTCAGATTATCATTGCACATGAGATCATGCAAGACCCTTAAATGCCAGGAATGTAACAAGTATTTTACATCAAACAGTGCTCTAACAATACATCAAAGATATCACAGTGGCGAGAAGCCATTCAATTGTCCTTTATGTGACAAGAGTTTTGCTAGTAAGTCAAATCTTAAATCGCATCAAGCAGTCCATAGTGATGTCAAGCTTCATTGCCGTCAGTGTGACAAGTGTTTTGCAAGCATGGAAAGACTATCAATGCATGAAAAAATCCACAGTGGTGAGAAGCCTTTCAATTGTCCTTCATGTGACAAGAGTTTTTTTTGTAAGTCAAAACTCAAAGACCATCAAGTAGTCCATAGTGTTGTCAAGCCTTTTAATTGCCATCAGTGTGACAAGTGTTTTGCTAGCAGAAGACGACTATTAATGCATAAAAAACTCCATACTGGTGTGAAGCCCTTCAAGTGTTCTCACTGTGACAAGAGTTTTGTATTACAGGGCCTACTTACACAACATGTAAGAGTTCATACTGATGAGAGACCGTACAAATGTCCTCACTGTGAGAAGGCATTTAAAACAAAACAAGGCCTTGGATGGCACATAAAAACGCATACTGGTGAAAAACCTTACAAGTGTTCACATTGTGATTTGGAATGCATAAGTTCATCACAATTGAAATGCCACATCAGAAAACATACTGGTGAAAAGCCATTTAAATGCATTCATTGTGACAAAAAATACTCCAGACGAGAAGGCTATAACAATCATGTGAATTCTCATCATATTGCTGAGTGAATGAGAACTGCTACAAGTGAACTCTGTGAGTTTTAAGAAAAACTTGCCTAGGTGATCAGAAGCATATCATGTGAGGTAGTAGTAATATATATGTGACAAGTGTTTTAAACAGAGAAAATATTTTCAAATCTTTATTTCTATATAATTTTTACTTTAATTCAATTTTTTTGCTTCATAAGATGTACACTTACAGTACCCCACAAATCTTTTCAGCAGTCCCTACCTTGGAGAATTTTCATTGCACCCCCTAGGTAAGGCTCAGTCTTCTCTTTAATATTATTGAAATTCTGTGTGAAACGATTATGTCTATGTCATGAGGCCCTGGAGGGATTCCCATATAAAATTGTCACTGGTTAAAACTGAGGTTTTAGTACTCCTGAGAGATTTCAGATTCAAATATTTCTCAGTTGTATCTGTTACAATAGGCAAATCTTACCTAATGTCATTGTTTACTTTTTGCTTAATTAGCATACAAATTTACGTAGAGAAGGCAGCCTACTAAATACGAATTGACATCAAAGGTTCAAAGAGCTAATATGTTAAACTTAGTAATCAATAAAATTTTTAGCTATTTTCATGCAATATTGAAGGAAATATCCGCTATCAAAACCTGCAAAATTGTTGGGTGGCAAAATCACTAATGAGCTAAACATTCTTTGTACAATTTTGAGTTTTTAAAACAGTGTTTTAAAAAAGTGTATTTAGTATATCGGGATCAAATTTCTAGAGAAAGGTAATTTTGCTATGCCCTTTCAATATTCAGTGTTGATTTTTTTGTAGCTAGGTTGGAGAATGAAACGTATATGCTAATGAGGCAATGATGGTTAACAAAGATTCGCCTGTACCTTTAAGGGTAAAAAAGTGCAGAATATCTCATTTCCACAATTAGATCTTTCTAAATCTAAATCGAAAACTGCGCAAAGCTCCCACATGGGATATATGTGCACAGGGAACGGTCATTCAATTATAGTAATGGCTTTTACAGATTTCTTTATGAAACTGGCTCTATCACCAATAGAAAAAATAAAAATGCTTGTTTTGCGTTGGGTACCTCTTTGAGAGAAATGTGAATGGGGCCATGCCCATAAAATAAGGTCCTTTTAAAGTTTTGCATGAGTCTCCTCAAGGTGTTAGCCTAGGCATTGCTTGTATACCCAATTCCTCAAAAATTTAGATAACAGGCTGTCAAGTTGATTTTTCATTATATTACTCCTTTTTATTTCCATTTTTTTAAGGAAAAACTTTTTCTCCCTATTTTTTGGTTTTGGGCTTAAAATCACAATTCAGTAGCTTACAATAAATAATGCTTTTAGGCGACTGAAAGGTGCCTTTTTTTGCCTTTCCCTTTTAAACTTTCGACATTTCACAAGAAATTGTGACATGGGTGAATCCCTGAAAGGTACAGTGGAGCCCCGCTTTACGGACAGTTGTGCTGGGGTTTAAGGACGTTCGCGCGAAAATCTTCTAACATTGATTTTTTTATAAAACTTTTGCTGCAGTTAGGCAATGAGTTACTCGTATCAGAAATGCAAAAAAAATGGGGGGTCACCGACTTCGTTTCGGTGATAAGATATCTGAAAGGTGACCCTAATTTCGAAAAATCGGCCTTCCCAACTCGATATGGCCCCAATGTCTGTTAGTCCAAAAATATTGTTAATGAATCTCTAAAATGCAATTTTCTGTGCCAAATTTTGTATGAGTGGGTCTATTAAGCAAATTCGTTCAACTGGTAACGTTCTTTAGAGGAAATCTAATCTGTAAACGACAGCATTTGCAAACTCTGACAGCCGCAAGTTGCGAGGATTCGATGTCGCGCGGGTAGAAAAATGGAAAAAATTTAAACTTCCTACATTGATTTTTTGTTCATTTTTTTACAATCTGTCGAGAATTGTCAAAGAAAATTATCTATCAAAAAAAAATTGGGGGTCACCGACCATCCAAGCGAGTTAAATCTAAGCAAAGTTAACAAAACGGCTACCAGCCCTTCACGTGCTTACATTTCTTCTCTTGCGCGCGCGCTCGTGCATGACGTAGCATGGCGTTGCGACATGAATTGCGTGCGCAGTAAGGATGCGCATATACAATTAGCGCGAACGTCCTTAAGTCTCGAATGGGGTATCAAAATATGGCCTAATGTCTTGACTTTTAAACAGGATAAGCATATATATTGATTTATAGAAACCTCGCCACAAGCCAAATGGGGTCTCAAAAATCGGAATTCTGTCTTAAACAGGCTGGGAAAATCAGAGAGTTGTGTCTTAAACAGGGTCAAGGTTTATGGGACTCGGCCACACCTCCTTACCCCCCACCTCCCGCTCTCTCGATAACTGAATGCCCTCTCTAAGGTACCGAGTTTGTATTAAACGTCCCCGGCTTTTATTTGACTACATGAAGTACATAATTCTACTGAATAGAACGAAGTTTTCTTTCGGTTGACCACCGTATCCTTTGCGTTGTATTATATAGTAGATACAGCTCAAATTGACTGACGCACTTGGGGAGGTCATCACAGACTTTTCTCAGTATGTTTCTTTTTCCTGCCCCATTTTCCGAAAACCGTTTACCCTTTTTTAGGCCCTTAAGCCGAAAGTGAGTCTACACAATTACTTAATTTCAATTTATATTTCGAGTTTGCAAGCCGCGTCTAAAAACCCTGCATACAGGCCTTAAAATCCTATTCAGCTTTACATGTATTTTAACTTTGCACGGTAGAAATCATCAAACAAAACACAGACAAAGACAGCACGCGCTAGCGTGACAATTAAATACAACACGTAACAATCAAATAACGCAACGTACAGACAATCAAACACAAAACAGCGCGCATTAACGTAACAATTAAACACCAATGCAGCAATCAAACACAAGACAGCGCGCACTAGCGTGGAAATCAAACAAACACAAGCCAGCACGCACTAACGTAACAATTAAACATAAGACACCGCGCACTAGCGTAACAATCAAGTCGAGACAGTGCCCACTAATGTAACAATCAAACACACAATACAGCGCGCACTTATGACACAATCAAATACGAAATAGCACGCATTAATGTAACAATCAAAAACAAGACAGCGCGCAACGAATGTAACAATCAAATGCAAGACAGCGCGCACTATTGCAACAATCAAATGCAAGACAGCGCGCACTAATACAACAATCAAATGCAAGACAGCGCGCACTAATGCAACAATCAAAAACAAGACAGAGCGCGCACTAATGTAACAATCAAAAACAAGACAGCGCGCACGAATGTAACAATCAAAAACAAGACAGCGCGCACGAATGTAACAAAGTAGTGAGTACAGTGCTAACCGGGGACCACCACGACATATTAAAATAAGGCCTCCTCACCGGCTCGGAGCCCTTATTTTAATATGTCGTGGTTATCCCCGGTTAGCACTGTACTCACTACTAGTTGTTAGCTAGACTGCGAGCAATCCCTCTTTTTCCGCTAAAGTCAGTGGGGCAGGGGTTAGCGCGATGTGCGAGCGGCGAAGCCGCGAGCCGCGAGTAGCGCAGGCGCCAGCAGTCGAGTTTTTTCTCGCCTGCTGGCGCCCGCGCTACTCGCGGCTCGCACATCGCGCTAACCCCACTGACTTTAGCGGAAAAAGAGAGACTGCTCGCAGTCTAGTTGTTAGCAATCTTGCACACAACCCGGCAGCACAACCCACACCAGTCTGGTATAGCCAATTGAAGAAACGTAAACCCTGTATATACCCACCCACATGGCAATGGCAAACGTGAAAGCTTTCAAGAGATTCCTGAAATCGCGTGAAACAGGCCTGATCCAAAAGAGCGAAGAATGGGTCAAAGCCAGACAAAACACACTCGGTGCATCGGAGATCTCTGCCTTGACAGGATCTTCGCCATTTGAGAGCCAGTCAAGCCTAATTCGCAAAAAAGTAAAGCCCATCGATATGAGCAACAATGTGGCCTGCGTTTGGGGCACATTATTTGAACCTCTAGTCCGTGAATACTTTGAGAAGAAACATTCTACCAAAGTTTTCGGATTTAAGGTCTCTCTAAATCTTGCAAAGGATCACCCTCTCTTTGGGAAGGTCACTTGCAGTCCAGACGGATACTTCTCACACAAAGACAAGACGATAGCCTTGTTAGAGTTCAAGTGTCCTTATACCAGAAAGATCACAGCCAATTAAATTCCTAAACAATACCGTGACCAAATACAAACCGGTCTTGCTCTCAGCGGTGAGAGAGTTAACAAAGGCTTGTTTGTCGATGCCTATTTCAGAATGTGTTCTTTGAAGCAGCTTAGCCTTAGCCTTGAACACAATTCCTTTCCAAACGAAGGGGTTGTACACAAAACAAAAAACCCATCAGCACTCGCCTGTGATATTTACATTCTATCTTGCAAGCAAAAACTATTTCCAGGTCAAACAAAATTACTTAATCTCGGCGCAACAAAATCAACAGCAATGTTCGAAAAAATTATGAGAGGAATTTCATCGGGAGATATCTTGTGTAGCGGAAATTGGTTTCGTATGACATATGATGAGGATCAGAAACTAGGCGATTTAGGTTTTTTGATGGGCATAGGCAGAAGGACATTCAGAGAAGACTGGCCCACAAACTATTATAAGGCGGTAGCCTTCTTCGCATGGAAGCTGCTGGATATAACAGAAATTTGGGAAACAAAACAACCAAACTTCTTGGATGGCATTCAGGAATCAGTCAACAGCTTCCATGAAAATTTGTCAAAACAAAAACGAACCACCCATGTCAAAACTGTTCCAAACAATTTTGGTGATGACAGTGCAGTTGCGGAAGCCTTCTTACTCTCAAAGTTGAACCAATTGGAGAAATATCATCCCCTGTATATACCAAACCAACATGGCAATGACGGCTCAAGGACTTGACTTCAATCCAAAGAATCAAGACTACTTCGGCAAATGGTTGCTGTCTTTTGGTGAATCCCATTGGGACTACTTACCAGACATGATCAAGGATTACATCCTTGAACTGGTTAAAAGGAGTATCCAGCGTGACTTGGCTGCCAGGGCCCTTCATCAACGCAGGATGAAATCTGTATGCCGTGCAATAAAAAATCATTATCACTGGCAACACGATTGCTATTTCCCTATATTCACTTCACAAACATGTGATGAATGCCAAGAATACTTCTCGTCAGAAGTGGACATGGGTATGCACAGAGCTATTTGCCCTGGCATGTCACTTTCTAGATGCTTACAGCTGGAATTGCTGTTTACAGGCATCGACAGTGATGACGAGGAAGATTATGACGGCCCTAGTGCTCACGAAAGTTTCTATGGCAGTGCTCACTCAACGTGACCCATCTTTTCAAGCATGATCTTCCAGTTTTGTTCATGTTTACTCATTGATTTTTCTGGGACTTGCAACCAGAAGTAATTGACAAGCCGTTGTGGTCCTTTTATCGCATCCAAGATTTTGTGGGCCACAAAGGGCATGGAGATTCTTTTCGGCAGATATTCTTCGATGAATTTGAATGTCTCATTTGCATGATGTATTTCATCATTGGACAAGCAGACGTGGTGTTCACAAATTTTCAGATGTTTGTTGAGATAGCTTTTGAAGTTGTAATGTTTGGCGGTCATTCTTTTTTTGGTAATTGCGTAATCACCACCATAGAGCCCGGTGTAATCGAAGGTCACACCATCCAGAGGCTCTAAGAGACCGCAGTTCTCACAGCAAAGTTCTGATGAAAACATCCTGAGGTTAAATTTGCCTTTGCAGTTTTGGCAAATTTTTATCCTTTCATTACAAAGGGTGAAAGGTGAGTGTGGGGTATATTGTGCCTCGGGAGAAAGACACTCCTTGATGTGATGAAGGCGTTCTGTCAGGTTTGAACGCCGTATTTCCTTGGTGTAGCTTTCGAGTGAGCGCAGGAGGATAAATTTGTATTCTTTATCAAGCTCATCGAGTTTGGTTTTGTATTCGCCTTTAGTGTCCAAGGACCGAACATCAGTCAGTTGTTTAGCGAACTTCTCCATGGTTGTACACAGCCGGGGTTATGTATTCAATTGGGCGCAAAGGTTTTATCCTTAGAAATGTAGAGGTTAAAACCTGAATTTAATTTCTCAAATCGGATTTGGAGGCTGCGGTGAGAAGTATCTTTTTTTGAATTTCTTGTGCGACTTCCTTGCGAAGTTCGTTTTTGAGTTTCTCGAGGTCTGGCGCTTGTGTTTGAGTGCCAACGTTTTTTTTAGCCTTAACACCATCCCTGATTGCAGCTTTGAGTTTGTGATATTTTTCCACCTCACGAGTAATTATGGTGAATTCTGCATCACTGATCCTCTTGTCTTCCAGAGCCTTTGAGACCAGTTCATAGACAGAGTTGCGTTTAGCCAGGGCCAGTGTGTAGATATTCTCGTGTTTAGTCACTTTTCGCTCTAATCGCTTGTTAGCAGCTGTAAAACCAACAGAGGACAGCCCGCAAAGCGTGGCAACGCCGGCGAGTGCTGGACTTGCAACAATTCCGAACCCAGTCAATGCAGTGGCAAGGGCTCCTGATGACAGCCCGACAGAAAGTGACCCAAGGCCAACCGCTGAGTAATGAACTAATGATTGGGTTCGTTTGTATTTCTTTGCGACTTGCCTGTAATGCTCGGCTTCGTCAGACAACTCCTTCAGCAAGTCAGAGATCTTTTTGAGCCGGAAGTCTTCTGCATTGATTTGAGTGATCTCACCATTTGGCAAAACTGGGTAGAGCTTTTCTGTATGGCGGTATTCGGGCGCCGATGGCAGCACATTAGCAGAACTCATGGTGTGGGTATATATATGATTTTTTAATTTATCTCGATTTCAAATTCTAAGGGTCTACCATTGAAGTTAAAGAGGTTGTCATCTTTATCCCGCACAGACAGTGTGATGGAGTTAACAAATTCGCCAGACGAGACGTCACGCAAGACATGCTGTGGTGTTGGTTGGTAATGAACCTTTTCAAATGATTTCCCACGAATGTCGAAGCGCGCCAACACACTCGAAGGTTTGCCATTGAGCAAGTTCTGTTCTTTGTCAACCAGGTCGCAGTGGACAAAGTAAGTGCTTGGAGATGTAAACCCTTTTACAACTGCACTCCAAAACGGTGTACCACTTATACCAAGAAAATCTATCAGATTTCTGCTAAACGTTACATTATTGGGACTTTTAATTAACATTATTCCTTCAATTTATTGCTTCCATCACTAATACATTGTAGTTCATGGTAACTACAACCTTCTGCTGTGATTGTATCAACTGTTAGATCAATAACTGGTCTATTCGTTTTTATCTCAAGGAAATCTTTCACAATGTTATCCACTGTGTAAAACCCCGGCATTACGAATACTTCAGTAACCCCTCCACCACCGCGAGGTGCTGAGATCTTTGCTCTTTCTTTCAAGTTGTACCATGAGTTGGTGAGAGAGGCAGACAGGAGCCGGATATAACTCGGTTTCGGCAGTGGGTGGTCGAAATAGATCGTGTGAGGGTTCGAAGGCGTGACAAATGTCAACACAACCATGACAGATGCGAGTATATATAAGTTTATTTTATTTCAATTTCAAATTCCCAGGGCATGCCTTTGAAGTCAACGAGGTTGCCCTTTTCATCTCTGATCGACAGTGTGATGTCATTTACATGGAGACCAGATCCATCGACAATATGCCAGACGTCATGTTGGGCCCCTTGGTAATTTATCTTCTCAAAAGGTTTTCCGGTTACATCAAAACGAGCCAATAAGCTTGAAGGTTTGCCATTGAGAAGGTTCTGTTCTTTGTCAAGCAGATCGCAGTAGACAAAGTATGTGCCCGGAAGTTTGAAACCTTTTATGGTAAAATTAGGATATGTTTTTATGTCTATATGAAACAATCTTGCGAGATTTGGGGAAACCCATATTATGTATTTTTGCCCTGGGTTTAAAATAGAAAGAACGCCAAGTTCATATGGTTTTGCCTGCAGAGCAATACCCTTTTCTTTAAATTTACCATTTATCATGTCTGCAAGGCTATTAGGAGTAACAAACCCAGGGCCAATGTCAATGGTGGTAGTCTTTGGGTTATCACCAGAAACGACTGCGGCTATTTTCACTTTTTCTGCCAAGTTATGCCACGAATTGTAAAACGAGGCAGACAGGAGGCGGATGTGGTGTGCATTCTGGATCACGTGATCAAAGTACAGAGTGTAGGGGTTCGAAGTTGTGGTAACTGTAAGCACAACCATGGTGTGTATATGTAAGTTTATTGGGAAAAACTAATTATTAAATGTTTATTATATACAATCATGTTTGGCGGACGTCCTGGTGGATTTAATCCTAATTCAAATCTTGGTATAAACATCGGCGGCCACAATTACGGCCTCCCGCCTCCTTTTTATTCGCCTCCAAATGCCTATACCCATGTGGCGCCAAAGCCACCACCCCCTAATCCTGAAATTGCTTGGATTAGATCGCCGGAGGCAATGAAGCTCTCTGCTGCGGCCAAGGCCAAGGCGATCTCAGACTTCAAAAAGCGTTTCCCGCGCGCCGATATGTCTCACTTTGAAGTGCAAGTAGAGTTTGGCGACGACCACAAAACCGCCACAGGGGAAGTGCTTTACAAAGAGGGCCAAGGCTCATTGGCACTTATCACAGAAATAGCCCACAAAGATTGGACTGGCGCCGAAAGAGACGCCCTTGGACTCCACTATGACGGGGGGTTCTCTTATCAGTTATCGCTGGGGCAACCAGAAAAGTCAATCCCAGCTGTTGCTTTCGACACCACAATAGACAAAGATATGATGATTGGCGCAATCTTGAACGACAAAGAACAAAAGATTTACGTCACTCCAACTGATTATTTCACAACGAAATACAGAAATATCTTCAGGGACACACAGATATCCTTCACAACCGCGAAATACGGCCGAAAATGGATGGGTGGGCCTCATATGAGCTTTTGGCCGCAACAACTCTCCTTCGCCCTGTGGTGTGCAACAACCGGCTGTGGTATCTCGCGTGACATTCTCTTCGATAAGAACTCCAGTCTATCCCTAACACCACAGCTCCGGTCGTTTTACCGGTTTCACGTTTATTTCACAACAAGGCGAATACTCTACCAGATGGGCGGGGAACAAAGCGTGAGTGCTTTGCCATACGACCCCCCATTTAACCAGAAAGACAACAAGTATAACATCGACGCGTACAAGAAGCTTTGCATCGAGTTCGGTATCGACCCCAGTTCTGACTTCCGTTACACATACGGCAAGAACCACGGACTTGGGAATGTCTACATTTGGGTTTATGGAGATGGCCCAACATCTACTGATTACACTTATCCAGACCCCGATCTAGCTCTGTTCGATGATGAGCGTGTGACTGACAGAAACGACCCCAATTATAAAGCCAATGGAATATCTTACGTCCGCAACGACCAAGGGGCGGACACCCAGTTCGAGCACTTTGTGCCAAATTACGCACAGGGGCTAACACAGCCAGGGCTCGCGCGTATGAACCAATCAATCGAGGCCTTTGTGTACTGCATTCTTGGTTCACAAGCCAAAACCCGCAGCAGCATCATTGGAAGAGGAGGCCGGGCCTTCGAAACGCAGAGAGTATTCCTCACCCATCTAGAGGAGGCCATTATACTGAACGACATCGCAACAAGCGTACAGCGTTACCAGCTTGCCATCCAAGCAACGAAGTGCGCTTAGACTTTGCGACAGCACCCGGAAGCTGGCTCATGCCTTCGCGCATGATTATCAACACAGAGAGCGTGATCGGGTAAAACAACAATCTGCAGGAGGCAACGCAAGGGATGAAGCTGGGCGTGAACAGTGGTGTTAATCTGGGCACGAAAAAAGCCTCTCTTCGCCACATGGACGGCGGCCCGACAAAGATTAATCCACCAAACAGTCACCCATCAAACCCGATACACAAACAGGCCACACAGGCACATGGCATCGCCCCCAAACCGAAGGCCACACCACAACCCACACCACAACCAACCCCCGCACCAACACCTCACCCGAACCGCAGCCCGACCCGCATCACGTCTCCAAGACACTCGTTGGTGTGGGTGCGGTTGCTTTGGCAGGGCTTTTCGTTTGGTTGAGGTAGTCGAAAATCAATGTAGCCTGACAATTTTTTTCGCTCCACTGAGCGGTTCCCAATTTTAGCGACCAAAAAAGTGTTCAAGACTTCGCACGCTTGGTGATCCTTTCAACAAGGAAGGCCACCACGGCAAGGATGAGCAGCCAGGCGTGTTCGCCCAGAAAGGAGATGACAGACCCAGCCGCTTTGAAGATGAAGCTCACAATTGAGCCAATGAGGCCAGGCAAGGCGCTGGCTGCCTTTTTGCCAAGCTCTTTAAGCCCATTGCCACTAGCCTTGGTGGCCCTTGCCAGGCCATTCAAGGTGGCGAGTACCACAGCGCTGATGGTGATGCCAGCTGCCAGAACAATCGCTTGCAGGGTCCATCCGTATTTCTTGAAGATTTCTCTGACCCTCTCTCTCAAAGACATGCCCCTTTCCCGCACCTCAATTTCTGTATTGAGCCTTGCCAGCTCTTCTTCACGTTCAGCAACCCGGGCTTCCGCGGCTTCTCTTTCAGAGGGAGACGTGTTCTCATCCTCCATGACGAGTCTGTCTTCAGCGATCTGCCGTTCAAGCTCTTCTTTGTTCTGTTTCAGTTCGTCCAGGGGTTTTATGGCGTCCTTTTTCGCTCTAAGTTCCTCTAAGTGTCTGGTTAAACCCCTTTTGTGAAGCATGATTTTGTCGATGTCTTTTCGTAGTTTGTCTGCTTGTTGGGCAGCTTTTCGCACCTTGTCCAGTTCCTTTCGTTTAGCTTGTTCCTCAACTTCAGCAGATCTCTTTTCATTTTTCAGTCTTTGTATTGCCTCCGTATCCAGTGGCCCATGTGCATCTTCCTGTTCCCGAATCTGGTCCTCATACTCTTTTCTTTTATTGCTGTTGGCCTCTATTTCGCGTCGAAGTTTTTGTGCATCATCAGCAGCCTTTTGTTCCAGTTGTTGTAGTTCTTTTTCTTTTGCTTCCTGTTCTTTATCTTTTGCTTGAAGTGCAGCATTTGTGTCATTGAACTCTTCAGTCAAAGACTTCCCGAGAGCAGCTTTGATCTCTTTGGGAAGAGAAGCATTGAGAGTCTTTTCGAAGGCCCCACGGCTTTTTGTGTAAAGAGGATACCATTTGTCTCTAGTATGATATTTTACTTCGATGATGGCCCCACCTGATTTTGGTTTCGGCTCGTACCGAAAATTAAGTTGATTTCTGTCTGCGTGGGCAAACTCTTCCTTAACCTCGGAAAAGGCCATATCATTCATTGTCATCACCCGCCGGCCTTGAGTATCCCCTGTAATGAAAGAGGTTTCTGCAGTGTGGGAGCCTTGTTGTTCTGTGGGCAACCTTGTTTTTGTGGCCAAAGGCACTTGTTCGCCAGATGGTGTGGAAGCAGCACCTGGTTCAAAGGGTTGCGTGGTGTCGGTGTCTTTGGGGAACCAGTCATGGTATTCTTCTTCTGTCATATGATACTGATCCCATGATGTGTCAGCGTCATCATCGTCATCCCGCGTGCCTGGGATGAGAGGGTCTCTGTCAGTTGTCTCAGTTGGATCATATCCGCCTTCAGCCATGATGATATATAAATATGAATTTTAAAAACACAAATATATACCCATGGCTGTGCAACCGAATCTACTTCCATCTCACAGTGTAAAAGACACTGGGCGCCATGAAAGCAGAGCGAACCGTCAAGCGCATCACATTCAACCCCTCTGAGGCCAACCCCGGCGAGACACTGTACGTCTCGGTGCCCAAGCTGGGCGAGCACGATGTTATTGTGTCCGGCTCACTTGCTCTTGTGTTTAACATCAGCCTAGCCGGGGGCCATGCAAACAACTTTCTCGTACAAAATGTTTCTCGGGCCCTGGTGGACAGGTTCGTTGTAAAGTTTGCCGCCACCACTGTCCAGGACACGGTTGGGTACGACATCTACAAGATCTTCGAAGACTTATTCAAATCGATCGATGAGCGGGAAAATATGCTTATGGAGGGCATCCAGAGTGTCGATTTGTGTAAGATCCGCTCTGGTGCTGGCGACAAGAAGACCTCTGGTGTGGATGCAGAGAATAAGTTAGAGACAATATACAAGAATAAGTATCGCATCAAGCTGGATCATCAGATTCTGACAGACCACGGTGTTATATACCCCCAAGCCCTGTATAACGATCTGGTCTTCGAACTAACCCTCGCCGCCGCAAGCCAAGTTGTCCGGGGCTCAGACGTAAGCAAGCTCGTGTACAAGTTGGAAAACATCCAGCTGGAGTATGAGACGATCAGAAGTAAGACTCTGGCAGACGAAGCAACAAGCGCTTACACTAGCGGTAAGGAGTTCGCTTATGACCTAGTAATGCGAGATCGGGTGCATCCCTTCACAAAAGGCGTTGACACTCGGATGAATCTTCGGGTTAACCCACAGCGTCGGTCTCTCAAGGGCATCCTCTTGCTGTTTATCAATCCCTATGTAGCGGGGGCCAGGGACTCTGAGAACTATTTCAACCCCGACATCACCAAAGTGAAGGTCACAGTCAACGGGGTCCCAAACAGGATCTACAACGAGGGCATCAGTGGCACTGACATGTGGAGAGAGATAACCCGGCATTTTACCCCACACACGGACGGCAGGCCCAACATGAACTTGACTAAATATCTCACAGGCAACAAGTTTGGTCTCTGGATTGACCTGCGGTCCATGGCCGACACAGCCCTGCACGGCAACGGTCAACGGCTCGTCAACACACAGGATGGCGTGCAACTCGAGATCGAACGAGATGGCAAAGGTTCGGGAAACGCACTCTGCCACATCTTCACCATCTCAGACTCACAGATGGGCATCATGGGCAGGCAGCTGGAATCGGTACAGTACTAAGTAAACGCACGCATACGAACAACACCACGCATACACACATATTATATACCACCAGCCCCATGGCCACAAGAAACAAGATCAACTTCTATGCCAAGCCGGCTCCTCTGCCATCCACCGGATTCCTGTCATATAATGAAATACAAAGACTTCTGGCAAGGGCCCCCTCCCCGCCAGTTTGCAACCCAACTAATATAGGTGTTGGGTATGGACCCAAGAAAGCTGCCATTCAATGCACTAATCGTGGGCCCCACTAACTCTGGCAAGACACAGTATCTTCTCTCCCAACTGCGGGGCCCCTTTAGGGGTTGTTTTGATTACATCGTTTTATTCTGCCCAACATTTGTTAAGAACAAGACATACGATGGCTTCGTGGACCGCGATCCACATATCTTCGTCATCGTCTGCCAACAGCACGAGATCGAAGACTGGTTGAGGCTGGCGAGCTTTTTTTCACATGTACCAACACTTTATTCATTCTAGATGACTGCGCCGCCTCCAAAGATGTCAAAGGCCGCACGGGCCAGCTGGTCAATCTTGGGTTCAGCGCAAGGCATGACGGCATATCCGTGTGGGTCTTGACCCAGCAGATCACCAGCATTGCCAAGCCATATCGTGACAACATTGCAGCGATCGTGCTCTTTTACACGCCCTCCAGCAAGACCACCAAGGCCATATTCGAAGATTATGCCGGCGAGCTCTCCCACGAGGAGTATAAAGAGTTTATTGCAAGGCTCAAATCCCGCAAGTTCTCCCACCTGGTTTTCTCTCTAAGATACCCGTAGGGAATTGAGTACAAGGTTTAAACACACATATATATACCATGAATTCGCCAACCAGTCTACACAAGCTCACTGTGCTTTCACAGCTTTTGGATGAATTGCACAAACACACACTTGATGCGCAAAACAAAATTATCAAAGCCGCTGGTGAGGAAGATCTGCGCCTCATGCTTCTGGCCAGATATCCATTGCGGCTGAATTCTATGCCAGACACCATGGCGGGGCTTATACGAGAGCTTGAAACCATTTTGCCAGACATCAAGAGAATTATTGAAAAATAAAAATACATATGTATACCCCTGATGGCTGAAGCAGCTGAAGACCAGGCCGTTTTCGAAGTAATGCAGATGCTGGAGGCTACCCCTGGTGCCGCACCTCCCACAGGGTTAGTTGGTGACAATGACATTCCTGCCAAACGGGAGAAGCTGGCAATCCTTGTTTCAACAGGCAAGGCCAAAGAAGCCATCGGCGTGCAGCTCACACACGATCATGTCAAGCGGTTGTCAGACAAGGACGTTGACAAGTACTGCAAACGGTACGAGGCATACATCGGCAACAAGACAACCGAATCCCTTGTTGATTCAGCCATCATGCTCATATCCAAAGGCGTTGGCATGGTGGCCCCGGTTGAGGATGTGGTGGAATTGCAGAAAGAACTCAAGAATGACTACATCATCAGCCAGGAGCTGTCAAATCTTGCTGGGGCTATTGCCGTGCGATGCGGACGATGGCTGGCGCTTGCCAATGCTGCTCTCATTACAACAAAACACATCAAGTTTGAACGAGAGCCTGATCACAAGCCTGACTTGATAGAATTGGAACCACCAGCCACACATCCAACCAGAGACAGTGAAGGCTATCCACTTGAGGGTCTTGATGAAGTTGGGCTGGGACCTGTGAAAACAATTCTCCAACAAGTGATACAACAAGTGGCAGCAACAGCAACTCAATCGTTTATATTCTTGGGGTTGGTGGGTTGATTGTCTCTGCTGCTGGTGTTTATTACCAGCGCGAAGCTATAATGCAAAGGCTTGGACGCAAATCAAACACACCAGCAGCAACACCCGCTGCAACACCACCAGCAACACCCCCATCTCGAATTCCGGTAAGACAAGGAATAAAAAATATGGAATAAAAAAACATATATATACTGCACCATGAATCCTTTCCGGGGTGTGATGAATGTTGCTGCAGTCGGAGGCGTGCTTCTTTTATGGGTTGGATTTAGCATGACCGCCATTGAAACTATTGACAGATTGATAATGAACAGGCACAACAGGCCCGAGCCAGAGCCTGTGTCCGAGTCCGAGACCGAGCCAGAGGCCGAGGTCGAGGCCGAGGGGCCCCGAGTCCGAGTCCTAGTCGTGGTGCCCCGAATTCGAGCCGAGGCAGAGGTCGAGGCCGTGGTCGAGTCTGAGTCAGAAAAATAAAAAACATATGTATACTGGGCACAAACCATGTCTGACAACAAACTTGTGAAGTCTATCCTCGACGCCGCAACAATCACTGGCCTTGTCGCTGGTATTGGTTGGATTGGGAAAAAGACCATCAAAGAGAACTTAACTGCTGACCCCAGTGCAAGCTTAATGAATTACGTCAAGTTCACAGCCGTCATGGCTGGCACCATAGCACTGAAGAAATATCTCGAGGACCAGAAAATCCTCCCAGACAACTTGTAAACCCGACAGCATCTAGCCAACCATGTAAAAAACATATGTATACACACCCCCACAATGGCTTCGATCGCAATAATGGCCCTTGGCGCTGTTCTCAATGCGGCCGCTTTCACTGGCGGCAATTATCTCGCGAAATATCTGTCTGGTGATAACGGAAAGGCAGCAATGGATGAGAAAATCCGGCATGACGGCGCCCTGGAACAATACCAAGCTGCTTACGCCAAATACCAGAAGGACCGCACCAAGCTCCTCGACTGGATTGCAGCCAATGATCGGAAGGAACACCAAGCTAGCAAAAACTTCCAAACAACCGACCAAGCCCTGGCCTTGTATAACCAGATGCACCAAACACAACCAGATAAACAAATCAAAGACTACAAAGAGCCTCAGTTCTCGGACTTCTACAAGCCCAGCCCACAACAACAGACTGGTGAACTTGCGTTCATCGGAGGCACCCTGCTTGCGGGTGGGTATGTGGCTTATCGCTTTCTTTAAAATGTTAAAAAATTTAAAACCCTATATATACCACCATGAATTCCCCAGCAATCTCCCAGCTGCCGCATGAGGAAAGACGAAACCGGCTGGACTTACGCATTGCTCTCAAGATGGGCAAAGAAAACATCGAAGAAACGATGGGGCACTATGATGAAAAGATTGAAAGAAATGTAAAGATTGCAAAGGACGAAAACGTGACTCGATTGAAAAAACACAACGCTATCAAAGCTTTACAATCAGATACAGCTGTCCGTGGCTATCTCTTTGAACTGCTGGAGAAAGCAAATGAGCTTTAAACTTTCAATCCATAAATATATGGAGGCCAAATTATAAAAGATCTATTACAGCCCGAAAGGCTACTGGAAAGGTCTTGCCGCTGTCAAAAAGCTAGCTGCAGCAGCTAAGGTCTCTGACGATGTCGCAAAGAAATGGCTGGTCAAACAAGCCCTCTGGCAAGTTTACCTCCCAGCGCCACGCAATATCCCCCGGCCCAAGTTTGATGTCTCATCACCCAATGCAGTGCATCAAGCAGATCTTCTCTTCCTGCCCCATGACAAACTTCCTCGTGGGAGGAAGGTGTACAAATACGCATTAACCCTTGTTGATGTGGCTAGCCGTTACAAAGCAGCAGAGCCTCTGACTTCGAAAGAGTCTGAAGAAGTGGCTAAAGCGTTTCAGAAGATTTACAGACGTGGGCCTTTGAAATGGCCTCAACTCTTGCAAGTTGACCCTGGGAAAGAGTTTATGGGTGCTGTGACAAAAGAGATGGGGGACAACAAAACGACCATTCGTCGTGGTCGGGTTGATATCCACAGAGACCAAGCAATTGTGGAGAGATTCAACCGAACCCTGGCTGAAAGGCTGTTTGGTTATCAGTATGCCGTTGAAATGAATATGCCCTCTGGCCGGTCGACTGCTTGGGTCAAAAGACTGCCAGATGTTGTCTCGGCCTTGAACAATGAAGTAACAAGACTCACTGGCAAGAAGCCAAAGAACGCGATCAAAGAGAAAGCAATATCCTCCAAGCCTGCGACTCCATATGCTAGACCTGTTGGGGTCTATGAGAAGAAGCTCCCACCCCGGGTGAGTGTTAGATATCTTTATTACCCCGGTGAACTGGAAGGGGGTGGGAGGCGTGCGACCGATCCGATCTGGTCTTTGAAGGTCTACAACATTGAGAAGGTTGTCACCAAGCCGTATGAGCCAGTGGTTTATTATCTCTACGACGGGCCTAAGCGAGGATTCGTTTGTGAAGAGTTGATGGTTGTGCCGCCGGGCACTCAGTTACCACCGGCTGGACTCTAGCGTGGGCTAGTGTATGTCTTTGTGTCCGTATGCCAGCGTGTGGACACCATCATCCTTGACCCAGCGCTTGGAGTCAAAGGGTGACAGTGTTGTCTTGTTGAGATGCTCACCGAAGATCTGATGCTCTTTGCTTCGAAGCCTGTTCATCCCGCGCTTGAAGGATTGCCTGCTGAAGAGCGCATCCTTGTAGTTTTGGTGGATTATCTCTTTCTTTGTGACAACCTTGGTGGTTCCCTTTGCTTTCTTGATGTCCAGCTTAGCTTTGATTTCTTTACCATCCTTGTCCTTCTTCTTAACACACCTGCTATCGTCTTTCAAGATGCTGTACATCTTCGAGCGAAGGCAGATTGCCTCCGAGATGGGCACACCCTCGCACTCGTCCTTCATCTTGCCGATGACCTTCTTGTTTACTTGACTGTGCAAGGGATGGTCATTGGGATAGTCGCTCGTGTCATAGTGCCAGAGACTGCGCCTCATGTCTTCGTAGATGTCCTCCGTCTTGATCTCGAGTAGGAGAGAGTCTGTGTCGATATAGAGTAGCTCGCACCGTGCGCCGTACTTGTACTTCAGGTGCTGGTAATAGAACCTGTACATCAAGGTTTTTGAGAGATCGAGGATGCACATGCCCGTGTATACCGGCCTGTTCATCAGGATTCTGTCTTTATGCATCTGGATGCCGGCAAGGCTGTCACTAAAGACCGTTGCCCTTGCGAAAAGTGGGCTGGATAGGAGCTTCCGGAGTTTTATCTCCTCGTTGGCTCGTACGAGCTTGACAACGGTTCGGTTTCTGAGGTTCTCCATTGTCTTACCGAAGACGGAGTTGTTCATCAGCTTGAAGAAGTCCTTCTCAAACTGTGTCTTGGCCTGCTTCCTGAGCTCGGTGTTCAAGGTGATGTATGGCTCCATCCAGTCCTTCTGGTCGAAGGAGAGAACGTTATGCACCCTCTTCAGTTTCATACCGAGCTCGAGATAGAGCTGGAGATTGCGGTAGTGGAGGACATAGTTCTTCTTATCTCTCAGGGTGAGGAGTAGCTTTTTGGTTCTGTCCTTCCCTAGATTCAGCTCTCTTGCAAGGGCTAGTTGGTATGTCGACATCCACTCTTCTGGGACCTCTGTGCTCTCTGGGGCGAGAGGGTAAGAGTTGTGCTCGTCATGCAACTCCTCTGGGTACTCCAAGTCCACCTCTAGAATGTATCCTCTCTTTCTGTCTGGCTGCAAGCTCATAATTTGTTTTTCAGTGGGCATAATGCGCGCCCGTGAGAAATTGCCAACTGGGAGAGGCTGGCTCATGGCCCAACCATAGAGGTTGTTTGCGTCGAGGTAGTGAATGTAAGTGGTCTCTTCCTCTGGATTGTAGTCTTGCAGATATGGATTGTTTGCCTTGCAGTGGCGCTTCATCTCTGTTGATATGCCGCCCCGCATTCCCTTCTCGATGAAGAGATACATGTTGTAATCGATTAGGAGTTCGAGCTGGATTCCCGTGTGTTTGAGTAGCGCGTCCCAACTCAGACCAGGACTTGTGTAGTAGTGTGCGGGATCAAGGCCGTAGTGCTTGAGACATGTCTTTCGGAAGTTCTCAAACACATCCGCGAGGAGAACTGTGTCTGTTGCAAGATAGAGATCGTGGTACTGCCCAAGATTCTCGCATTCGAATGCTTCCCAGACTTGCCTGGCATGTTCGTAGTCTTTATCGTCTATACCAGACTTTGTGAGCTTGCTGAAGAAAGCCTCTTTAGGCGGGAGAGATGTCTCGTTGAATCTCTCGAAGGAGTCCATGTACTCATAGGGATAGACGCCCTGCGAAGTAATAGTCCTCTTTTGGCTTGGTTAGTTATAAGCCGCTTTGTGATCTCGAAGTCCTCTGGCTTGTTGGAGCCTACAAGGTTGTCTAGGCTAGAGCACATGAACTGCAAGCTGTCAATGAACCTGAGTCTGCCGAGAGAGAATGAGATGTATTTCTCCATATTGTTTGGGATGCATCTCAGATTGGGTGTGCCCTCGATCTAGGCGATGTTCTGCATCAGATGGTGAGCGTCGTAGCCTTTCAGATTATGAAAGACAACCGGAATGATTGTTTTCTTTGGGTTGATGCGGAAGTAGCTCCGGTTACACACATTGTGGGCTGCGCCGCGATACTTATTAGTTATGTGGCAGTGATCTCTGACAGCGTCTCTGAATTGTGGGCGTAAAAGAGGCCGGTCACATTCAATGCAGTCACTCTCTTCGTCAGCATCGTCTGGCTTAGGCTGCCTCTTGGCCCACTTGCCGTCATCTGGTTTTAATTGATTGTATAGTTCGAAAAAGCAAGGTATTCGGCTGCCAGGATATTTTGTGTGCCTGTGAACCTTGCCGATGTATTCACCCGTGTCTGGGTGAAAGAAATCGACCTCATCACGTTGGTTGTGCTTGACAAGATCCTTCTTGCAGATGTGACAAATGGTTGCAGTATAGAAGTCATGCCGGTCTTGTCCTGTCATTTGCAGCGGCACCTCCTGCTTGAGTGCTTCCCTTAACTCGAGTTCAGTTTCAACAAGAGCAGCAAGAAACCTTTGCACACAGTCTTCACCCCGGTAAAGGAAGTCTTTCACCACCTCTCCATCAGATCGTACAGCAATGAATGAGAAGCCACAGGGTTTGTGGATCTCTGTCTGCGTTGTGCTGCTTTTACCGGGTGCTGGTATGCATGTGTCAACCTTATCGATGATGCTCTCGCTGTCAGCGTAGATGATAAACGGCGCCTTCATCTGCCTCTGGTAGTTTGTGAACTGTAGAGTGTTTCTACCTTTCTCAGGCATATCGATTCTTGTTGGGCGAGAGGCGGCTCCAATGCATAGAGTGCGGTGTTTCTCGAGGACTCTTTCCGATGTGTAGCTCTGCAAGCACCTAGTGCAGAAGTGCAAACGGTGGCCAATGCATTGTTGTTGGCTATAAAGAAGCCTGCTTAGGCTCTTTATGTAGCAGTAGTGAAACTTCGTATTGCCAGTGTGGTTATCAGTCTTTGTGATGATAATGAGGTTGACACTTGGTATGTCAGGGGCATCCATCTCACTAACATGGTAGATCACTACCTTACCGCCATCCCAGCCTAGAACGTTGATTGCAATGTCGTTCTGCCTCTCGATCTTTGGAATCTCATGCAAAGGCGTTGGAAAGGAGATGCCTGTGAAGTTGAAGACGTCTTCTCGAGGATATTGGCTTGGTCTGTCAGAGTGTGCAATGGCAGGGAAGAATGCTGATTTCAAAGCCCACTTAATACAAACATCATCTCTGTTTTCGACGTTTATGATGGCTTGCTTTACCTTGAGCTTTGGTGGTAGAGGGATATATGAACCGCCTCTTATTGGATTGTTTCTAGAGAAGTCGAGAAAGACAGTTCTGATACCGTCGAAGACCCATCCTGAAACTCTTTCTGTCCATCCAGCGACTTTCTCTCTAAGTTGGTCTATTCTGGCCCTGACTTTTCTTTTTACTTCTTTGCGATTGAAAACATTTTGGATGGTTGGGTTGCCATCTCCTCCTACGTAGCATTGTTCCCTAACTTCACCTTCGTCTGTCTGCTTGTTAATGTCTAGTAAGACTGTGTATTGAAACTTCAAAGGTCCCAGTTCGTAGGATTGCTCTTCTATGACGTCGAGCATGTTGTCAAGGACTTCATTGTGAAATAGAAGAAGATCCTTTCTGCCAAGATCAGGTGGAACATCCATTCGGTAACTGACAAGCCATCCGTGGTAGCCAGCATGTGCTCTGTTGAAGTTTGGTGCAGCGTTTGCCATTGCCATGTGGGGGTATATATACAGTGTTTACGTTTTCTTCAATTGGCTATACCAGACCGGTGCGGGTTGTGCTGCCGGGTTGTGTGCAAGATTGCTAACAACTAGTAGTGAGTACAGTGCTAACCGAGGATAACCACAACATATTAAAATAAGGGCTCCGAGCCGGTGAGGAGGCCTTATTTTAATATGTCGTGGTGGTCCCCGGTTAGCACTGTACTCACTACTAACAATCAAAAACAAGACAGCGCGCACGAATGTAACAATCAAAAACAAGACAGCGCGCACTAATGTAACAATCAAATACAAGACAGCACGCACGAATTTAACAATCAAAAACAAGACAGCGCGCACTAATGTAACAATCAAATACAAGACAGCGCGCACGAATGTAACAATCAAAAACAAGACAGCGCGCACTAATGTAACAATCAAAAACAAGACAGCGCGCACGAATGTAACAATCAAAAACAAGACAGCACGCACAAATGTAACAATCAAAAACAAGAGCGCGCACGAATGTAACAATCAAAAACAAGACAGCGCGCACGAATGTGACAATCAAAAACAAGACAGCGCGCACGAATGTAACAATCAAAAACAAGACAGCACGCACGAATGTAACAACCAAAAACAAGACAGCGCGCACTAATGTAACAATCAAATACAAGACAGCGCGCACGAATGTAACAATAAAAAAAAAGACAGCGCGCACTAATGTAACAATCAAATACAAGACAGCGCGCACTAATGTAACAATCAAAAACAAGACAGCACGCACGAATGTAACAATCAAATACAAGACAGCGCGCACTAATGTAACAATCAAATACAAGACAGCGTGCACTAATGTAACAATCAAATATAAGACAGCGCGCACTAATGTAACAATCAAATACAAGACAGCGCGCACTAATGTAACAATAAAAAACAAGACAGCGAGCACTAATGTAACAATAAAATACAAGACAGCGCGCACGAATGTAACAATCAAAAACAAGACAGCGCGCACGAATGTAACAATCAAATACAAGACAGCGCGCACTAATGTAACAATCAAATACAAGACAGCGCGCACTAATGTAACAATCAAATACAAGACAGCGCGCACTAATGTAACAATCAAATACAAGACAGCGCGCACTAATGTAACAATCAAATGCAAGACAGCGCGCACTAATGTAACAATCAAATACAAGACAGCGCGCACTAATGTAACAATCAAATGCAAGACAGCGCGCACTAATGTAACAATCAAATACAAGACAGCGCGCACTAATGTAACAATCAAAAACAAGACAGCGCGCACGAATGTAACAATCAAAAACAAGACAGCACGCACGAATGTAACACTCAAAAACAAGAGCGCGCACGAATGTAACAATCAAAAGCAAGACAGCGCGCACGAATGTAACAATCAAAAACAAGACAGCGCGCACGAATGTAACAATCAAAAACAAGACAGCGCGCACGAATGTAACAATCAAAAACAAGACAGCACGCACGAATGTAACAATCAAATACAAGTCAGCGCGCACTAATGTAACAATCAAAAACAAGACAGCGCGCACGAATGTAACAATCAAAAACAAGACAGCACGCACTAATGTAACAATCAAAAACAAGACAGCGCGCACTAATGTAACAATCAAATACAAAACAGCACGCACTAATGTAGCAATGAAAGACAAGACAGCGCGCACGAATGTAACAATCAAATGCAGACAGCGCGCACTAATGCAACAATCAAATGCAAGGCAGCGTGCACTAATGCAACAATCAAATGCAAGACAGCGTGCACTAATGCAACAATCAAAAACAAGACAGCGCGCACGAATGTAACAATCAAATACAAAACAGCACGCACTAATGTAGCAATCAAAGACAAGACAGCGCGCACGAATGTAACAATCAAATGCAGACAGCGCGCACTAATGCAACAATCAAATCCAAGGCAGCGCGTACTAATACAACAATCAAATGCAAGACAGTGCGCACTAATGCAACAATCAAATGCAAGACAGCACGCACTAATGTAACAATCAAATGCAAGGCAGCGCGCACTAATACAACAATCAAATGCAAGACAGCACGCACTAATACAACAATCAAATGGAAGACAGCGTGCACTAATGTAACAATCAAATGCAAGACAGCGTGCACTAATGTAACAATCAAAAACAAGACAGCGCGCACGAATGTAACAATCAAAAACAAGACAGCACGCACTAATGTAACAATCAAAAACAAGACAGCGCGCACTAATGTAACAATCAAATACAAAACAGCACGCACTAATGTAGCAATCAAAGACAAGACAGCGCGCACGAATGTAACAATCAAATGCAGACAGCGCGCACTAATGCAACAATCAAATGCAAGGCAGCGTGCACTAATGCAACAATCAAATGCAAGACAGCGTGCACTAATGCAACAATCCAAAACAAGACAGCGCGCACGAATGTAACAATCAAATACAAAACAGCACGCACTAATGTAGCAATCAAAGACAAGACAGCGCGCACGAATGTAACAATCAAATGCAGACAGCGCGCACTAATACAACAACAAAATGCAAGACAGCGCGCACTAATGTAACAATCAAATGCAAGGCAGCGCGCACTAATACAACAATCAAATGCAAGACAGCACGCACTAATACAACAATCAAACACAAGACAGCGCGCACGAATGTAACAATCAAAAACAAGACAGCATGCACTAATGTAACAATCAAAAACAAGACAGCGCGCACTAATGTAACAATCAAATACAAAACAGCACGCACTAATGTAGCAATCAAAGACAAGACAGCGCGCACGAATGTAACAATCAAATGCAGACAGCGCGCACTAATGCAACAATCAAATGCAAGGCAGCGTGCACTAATACAACAGTCAAATGCAAGACAGCGCGCACTAATACAACAATCAAACACAAGACAGCGGGCACTAATGCAACAATCAAATGCAAGACAGCGCGCACTAATGCAACAATCAAATGCAAGACAGCGGGCACTAATGCAACAATCAAATGCAAGACAGCGCGCACTAATGCAACAATCAAATGCAAGACAGCGCGCACTAATACAACAATCAAATGCAAGACAGCGGGCACTAATACAACAATCAAATGCAAGACAGCGCGCACTAATGTAAGAATCAACTACAACACAGCGCGCACTAATGTAAGTTACAATCGAATACAACACAGCCTAACTACTGTAATAATCAAATACGAGACAGCGCCCACTAATGTAACAACCAAAGACAAAACAGCACGCGCTGTTTAATTATCACAAGATGGCACGCACTAATGTAAAAATCAAATACAAGACAGCACGCACAAATGTAACAATCAGATACGAGACGGCACGCACTAACGTAATAATCAAACAGAACACAATTCTTAATTGTTGTTGAATCGACATCGAATTATTACTGATTGATATTTAGAAAAAAAAAAAGCAAGACTAGAGCATTTTCTCTTGTCGAGATTGTCCAAGTAAGAATTTAATGACCTTTTAAGTATGATAAAATTACTGTGTTTTTAGGCAGCAATAAAAACAAATAATAATAAATATGAAATAACTAATCAAACAAGGCTGACTGTACAACTGGGATTACGTATATTCAGTATATATACCGTGATAATCCCAGTTGTATAGTTAGTCTTGCTTGATAAGTTCTTTCATCCTATTTATCGTAATATTTGCTGACTAGACCCACCAGGATCCGACGCCTTTTCATTGTCCGTTGGCTCTTGCAGATATTTCCTGAGTGTTCAAATAGTAATAAACGAGAGAAAATATAAAACAATCTAAAATGATCTAAGAGAACAGCTCCCCCATACATGGGCCTCTTTCAATGAAAATTATCTTTAGTCTACTAGTAGTAAACAGGGATTATAAGTGCGTTCGAAGGGAAGTCTTTTTTTGTTAGAGGGGTAAGTTGGGTGCTACACAGAAACTACCCCCCCCCCCCCCCCCCCCCCCCCCTTCCCCCTTATCAAGTGAGTGGTTGTACACTTTAGAGTACAAGTTATCCCTGTTTTGGCCTGGAAAGGAGAAATGGCTAGAGAGGGGGTACAAGGGCATGTTGCATGACTTTTTGCGTGACTTCTTTTGTCTAGGAGCTATGGGAATAGAGAGGGTGATTGCCTGGAGGTTCGGCCCCGAGGTGCGAACCGTTACCCTTTTTATATAATATTTCAGCCGTAACTTGAATTGAACTTTAATCACAACAGTACATCTGCAATAGTTAGGTGAAAGATTCACAACAGATATACAACAGAGTAATACAACAATTCACGTAGTAGTGTTTTCCATACTCAATTTGTAATGGCTTGGACTTTGTTAGTATCGGAGTCATATGTTAGTTTGATCAGGTTTGCTTGCCTGTAGTATTGCAAGTGCCATGTCTGCTTCACTAACAGTGCTAGCATTTACTTATGTTCAGACTTTCAGCAGTTCCTGGAATTGTTGATTGAAAATTAATAAGCGGCGCTTTTAAGACGGGTTAGTTGCAGATTGTACCAGGACTCGCATATACCATTGTATTGCACAGAAACTGATGATTTGTGTAATGCTGCACTCTTCACATTTCCCAAGATCGTTGTTACCTGGACAACGAGTCACTTTTTTTGCATGAAATGCAGCAAATAGATTTGGTGGCTTGTTGTATTCCAATGATTTTCCCGTTGAGGGTTGATGATCCCATAATAGCCAGATCATTTTCAACATCTATTAATAGGTGGTTGAATGGAGTTGTCTCCGTGGACTCAAATTTTTCATCTTTCGGAGTATTTAGGTATCTTTCATTTCTGGTTACTTTCAGTTTGAGGTTTTTTTAAGAAGATATGTTTTCTTTGGGCTAAGGGTGTCAACATATGATTCCCAAACTACGGAAAGACGAGCAGAGCGAGCGATTTTCAAATACCAAACTCTCCAAGCACACGGAATGAACATTGACTTCAGTTTTATTTAGACTTTTTCCCCGCGCGCTACAATGTTGCGATATTGTGACATTTGGAACTATTTAAATAGCTAATGAATGGGGTTAGTTTCTAGAGAAACTGTGGTGCTGCGTCGGTGGGGGGATGAAACACGAGAATTTAGTTTTATCGACTGAGTCGATAAGGTAAATTGACCACCGTAAAAAGATTCAAATAGCTGACGTTTCGAGCGCTAGCCCTTCGTCGGAGCGAATCAAGGAATTGTGGGTAGTGTGTGGTTTTATATAGTAAGCGGTGGAGCTACGCTATTGGTGGAAATTTGGTGACGTGAAAAACAAATGTAGATTAGTTGAATGAAAAGCGTTCGTTGATTCCGTGGGGTTTGAGAGTGCCGATTTGAAAGATGATTTTTTGTTCTAGGTTTTTACGGCTTTCTGTGTTACCCTGGTGTAGGGAAAGGCCGCAGATTGTCATGTGTTGTTTAGAATGGTTAGTAAGATTAAAATGGCGCGCGACTGGTTTGGATGCGTCTTTGTCATTTTTTTCAACGTCTCGGAGATGTTCACGAAAACGGTCGCCCAGTCTTCTCCCTGTTTCGCCAATGTATATCTTTTTGCAAAAAGTACATGTTATGCAGTAGATAACATTTACGGAGGTGCATGTAAAACGATCAGTGATTTTAATAGATCGTTTGGGTCCTGTTATTTTGTCCGCGTTGTGAATGAAAGGACAAGTGTTACATCGTGTGCGTGTGCATTTGAAAGTTCCCGGTACATCGTCAGATTTCAGTGCGCTCGTAACTAGAAAGTTGCCAATGTTTTTGTCACGTTTGAATGAAATTAGTGGGGGTTGTGAAAAAATTCTGCCTGTTTCGGGGTCGTTTTGGAGTAATTTGAAATTTTTTAAAATGATGCTTTTGACTGTGTTGTTGTGTGGGTGGAAAGTGAGGGTGAATGGAATTCTCTCGTTCTCTTCCTTCTGTGGCGTTTGTAGTGCTGATTGTCTGTCGATCTGTTGTGCACGTTGTTGGCCCGTATTAACAACAGAGTCAGGGTACCCACGTTTCTTGAAAAACTGGCACATTTCTTCTGATTTGTTGGAAAAATCAGAGTCATCACTACATAGACGTCGAAGTCTGAGAAATTGAGAATACGGAATGGCGTTTTTAACGTGCGATGGATGTGAGGATGAATGTAACAGATAACTGTGGGAATCTGTAGGTTTGTAGTGCACACTTGTGGATAAACTGTTACCGTTGATTGAAATATTAATGTCAAGAAAAGCGACTGAGGTTTCGGAAATTTCCCAGGTATATTTTAGAGCGGGATGAAAAGTATTGACAGAAGTTATGAATTGATTAAGTTCCTCTTTACTGGAAGAGGTAGCGCCAATGCAATCATCGATGTAGCGGCCGTAGAGTTCGGGTTTGGTTCCGTGGTACTGATTAAAAAATTTGTCTTCGATGTGGCCTACAAAAAGGTTAGCGTAGCTTGGTCCCATTTTGGTGCCCATGGCGACTCCATTTACTTGTTTGTAGTAGTTTTGGGAAAATGAAAAACAGTTAAGTGTCAAAACTAATTCGGCTAAGCGGAGCAGTGTTTCTGAGCTTGGGTTTTGAATGGAGCGCTGGTCGAAAAAATATTTTAGTGCTTGAAGTCCTTCGTCATTGGGGATGACGGTATATAAAGAGGTAATGTCCATAGTGAAAATTAATTTGTTTTCGCTGGGAAAACTGAAATCCCGGAAAATTTCGAGTGCGTGATTGGTGTCCTTAATGTACGAGGGTAGTGATTTGACAATGGGGGCCATGATTTTGTCTAAATAGCTAGAAATTAGTTCGGTAGGACAGCTACAAGCGGAAACAATTGGTCGGCCCGGATTGTTTGGTTTATGAATTTTAGGTTTGAAATAAACGCGTGAGGTTCTAGGAGTAGTGATGATGAGATTGTTGGCGGTAACTGGTAATTGTTGTTTAGTAATGAGGTCTTGGATAGTTTCTTTGACAATTTTTTGGTTGGTAGAAGTGAGATCTTTATCAACTTTGGCATAGAAAGCGGTGTCAGAAAGTTGCCGAAAAGCCTCTTGTCGGTAAAGGTCGGTCCGCCAAACAACTACCGCCCCGCCTTTGTCGGCCGCTTTGATAACAATGTCGCGTCGTTTGCTAAGACTTTTGAGCGCTGCCCATTCTCCTGTTGAAAGGTTTGAAATTTTGGTGTGGCGGTTAAATTTAAGTTTTTGGACATCGTGACGACATTTTTTGACGAAAAAATCTAGAGAAGAAAACTGGCCCTCTGGGGGAGTCCATTTTGATTTGCGAACGTTGAGTGTTTCAAAAACATCTTTTTCCGAGGTGTTAGAATGTAGAAGCGTGAAAATTTGAACGAAACCCTTTAGGAATGACTTTGGATTGGAGGCAACGGCCGATGAAATTGATGTGACTACAAAACCTAGTTTTGGTAAAGATGTGAGTGGCTAAACGAAAGGCTAAATTAGTGGAAATGGGGGGAAAAGGAATAAGATAACTTACGATTTCCTGGCGTAGCTCCTTGGTGAGTGTCTTGAGGTTAGGCATCGTTGTCTTCGGTTCGTTCGGTGAGAAAGCTGTTGAGTAAGAAATATTGATGTAAAAAGTTAATGGTCGCAGCGAATAAACAACAAATGAATGGGGTTAGTTTCTAGAGAAACTGTGGTGCTGCGTCGGTGGGGGGATGAAACACGAGAATTTAGTTTTATCGACTGAGTCGATAAGGTAAATTGACCACCGTAAAAAGATTCAAATAGCTGACGTTTCGAGCGCTAGCCCTTCGTCGGAGCGAATCAAGGAATTGTGGGTAGTGTGTGGTTTTATATAGTAAGCGGTGGAGCTACGCTATTGGTGGAAATTTGGTGACGTGAAAAACAAATGTAGATTAGTTGAATGAAAAGCGTTCGTTGATTCCGTGGGGTTTGAGAGTGCCGATTTGAAAGATGATTTTTTGTTCTAGGTTTTTACGGCTTTCTGTGTTACCCTGGTGTAGGGAAAGGCCGCAGATTGTCATGTGTTGTTTAGAATGGTTAGTAAGATTAAAATGGCGCGCGACTGGTTTGGATGCGTCTTTGTCATTTTTGTCTTTGTCTTTCCCTACACCAGGGTAACACAGAAAGCCGTAAAAACCTAGAACAAAAAATCATCTTTCAAATCGGCACTCTCAAACCCCACGGAATCAACGAACGCTTTTCATTCAACTAATCTACATTTGTTTTTCACGTCACCAAATTTCCACCAATAGCGTAGCTCCACCGCTTACTATATAAAACCACACACTACCCACAATTCCTTGATTCGCTCCGACGAAGGGCTAGCGCTCGAAACGTCAGCTATTTGAATCTTTTTACGGTGGTCAATTTACCTTATCGACTCAGTCGATAAAACTAAATTCTCGTATTTAAATAGCTGACGCGCGTTTTCTATTAACGGCCATTCACTGATTAGGGGACAGAAATCCCGAAAGGTCTGTATTTTCAGTTTCAAAAGCGCCTAAATAACATTTTTCATTGAAAACGTCCAGAACAGACAAGTAAACAAAATGTTGCAAATGTAGCAAGTTACCCTGGACAACAACGTAGTTTTGACGGCAAAACTTTGTCACCAAACTTCGCTCGTGCATTACGTATACTCAACTGATAATTACAGTATGGCGTCAGATGTTGAGGTTCTTTGCAAAGCATTTCACGTGAGTCAATACTTCATGGGCGATAAATAAATATGTATCCTGTGCAGCGTAAATTATAGTTTCGTGAAAAAGTGTTAAAAATGAAACTAGACGTTTCGGCAATGCTGCCTTCATCAGTAGTAAAAATGTGTTCCATTTTTACTACTGATGAAGGCAGCATTGCCGAAACGTCTAGTTTCATGTTTAACACTTTTACAGCGTTAAACTTAACACTTTTTCACGTAACTTCATGGGCGAGTTTTCGGAATAATTTACATATTTCAGTTAACGGCTATTCACTGATAAAGGGATAGAAATATGGCGTCAGATGTTGAACTCAATCGCGCAAACAAATCGACACCTCGATCCGCGAGTCACCGCATTATCTTGCGTGAAAACGAGGCAGCCAAAAAAAAGCGATAACGGATAATTGGATAATCGATTTTAAGATTTCAAACTTGAAAGCGAGGTAATTGGATAAACAGAAAAAAATCTCAATTTTTTTCGCTATACACAAAATTAGGCTCGCGGTCTCCTCTCGTCGACCGCAATTATTAGTTCGGTGTCATACTGCATGGGGCGGCGTGGTTTTAAAGACAAACAACTGGTTGATCCCATTGTATCCGCTTGTAACTGCCCTACTGAGCTCTTAGCTATTTATCTCGACAAGATCACTTCTCCTTTGGTTTATGGTTTACCTAGCTACGTCAAGGACACTAATCATATGCTAGACATTGCACAATCCTTTCGCTATCCCCGCTCCAATTCTTATCGCTTCGTTTTCACAATGGACATCAAGTCACTGTATACAGTGATACCCAATCATCAATCTGATCCTAAGACCATGGAAATCTCTCGCAGCTTGCGAGTCCTCGGTGACTCCAATTAAAAAGACTCCTTCAGTCCACAGCAATCTTTCTCGTCTGAACTTTTAGTTTCAAAAGCGCTTTCATAACATCTCTTTAAACATATTCCAGAGATTCCAACCCCATGTGATGGAAAATAGGGAATAATCATTAGTGCCGGAGACGCTATTCCGAACGCCGAATGCGCGAGTTTCTAGGAGGGTCCGGGGGCATGCCCCCCCCCCCCCCCCCCCCCGAGAAATTTGCAAATTTAGGTTCTCTCAAGTGCCCTTTCCTGCGTTTTGACATCATTCCGGCCTGAGTTATTCTGTAAGGTCTATTCTCATCACACACATCTTTGGGCATTTCTTTACTGTCGTTAATCCCCCTTTTCAGAATCAAACAGGGAGATTTCGTTTACTACTTTTACACACAACAGGCGGCTTTTAATGGAGAGACTGGGTGAGAGATTATACGAGAATTCGAGAAGAAAGTGTAACATGTGTGTTTCACAGTGACAGATCGCAAACAATTCTAAAGATTAGCAATTTTCCCCTAATTTTCAGAATTTTATAATAAATCGGGAGAATTTGGTAAAAATCGTGAGAGCGGAAGGCAAGACATCAAATCGGGAGACTCCCGATCAAATCGGGAGGGTTGGAATCTCAGCTCTGATATTCATTTCATACGATTGGCGCTACACAGTTCATATCTTTTACGATTTTGTTAACTGATTGATCAGTTTGAATGACGTCATGTAGAGCCCGTGCGGTCATGGGAGCGGGAATGAATACAAATAACCTTCACAGCATGGGCTCAAGCTACCATTAGATTGAAAATAATTTATCATAGATCATTTTTCCTGTAATGAAAGGTACCAAATTGCATTGGCTCATTCCTCGTGACGTATTTTAATAATTTCGTAGAGAGGAGACTAGAGAGGAGCCTAAGCAACCTCGTTCCCAGGGCCTTCTCTCTCTTCAGCTACGTCATCATCGGGAGAGATGATGACGTAGCTGAAGAGAGAGAGGCCCTGGGAACGAGGTTGGAGCCTAAGAACAATGTTGTTTTGGTGTGGGCTTATATGACATAAAAAGTGACACATTCACCATTTGTTTTGTGCATTGTGGAGAGCAGAGTTTCCTTTGTTGCCTTGATTTTTCACCGAAGAAGGTAAGAGCTTGTTATCAACTTCGCCATTTATCCTTGTGGAAGAAGCGACGAGCCAGCTCGTTTGGTATACGGTAAAAAGTGGCCCTGTATTCAGCAGTTTAGCCGCTTTAAACCTATTTGAGACACGTCAAAAACAATTATAAGCTTTATACTTTTGCACCGCTAAGTAAGGAGAAAAATCCGATATAAAAGAGATATAAGTAGTGTATATGTTGTGGTAAAATTTTGTCCTTGGTGCAAATTTTCTTTTCCTTTGTTCAAAACTCATTATCATACATTTCCATACCCAAAAACAAAGGAAAATAAAATTTACACCAAGGACAAAATTGCACCACAACATATACATCGCAAACAAGACTGTATCTCACTTAGAAAGAAAGATGTCACGTAAAATTATACATTAAAATTACCGTACGTACCAGAAAAAAAAGCCAATAGAAAAGTGTAAAACAAGCTGCAATAATTTTGCTTCAAACTTCATTACAATAAACTCTCCACCATTTTGTTTCCCACTATTCAGTTGGGCTTTTGACTCAGCTCAGACTCAGAATTTTGGGCTAATCCTCGGTGTTAAAACCTGTCTTTGTTTTTTTTTTTACCTATTTCTACCTATTGTTGTCGTACTCTATTGTTTGATGTGTTTTGATTTCTTTGTTTTACATCACTTGTGTGTTTCGCAGGTTTTTACACCGAGGTTAACCCCGAATTTTGATATGATGTAGGTACAAACCAAGAATAGTTTTGATCGAAGGCATGTGTTCTTGAGTTTATCGAATGGCGTACAGAGTAGCCAACCCTTGGTGCACAATTATCATTAAAAGTAACCCACCAGTTGATTTTCTTACGATGTCATTGGACAACGCACAGCACTTGTTTCAAAATTGACTGTGGGGTATCAGTTGATATTCTTCATCTGATCTGAGGCCCTTCTTAATTGAATGGCTCAGGGCATAACCGACCTTAGAACTTAGAACTTAGAATGATATACACCCTAATAGATTTCTCTAATAATGGGCGGGTTGGTTTGCTGCTGGCTTAAAGCTATTTAAGGATAAAGATGTTACTTTTTCTGAAGGAATTAAGTTCCAGATCGTTTTTGGTAAGAAGGAATAGCTGTGAGCTAATACAGTCGACTGTCGTTGTTGATACGTTAAGCGATGTCTCCAAGTAAATGAGGTAGTAGAGCATGTAACCTGGTCAAAAAGTTAACAATTTAAAACAAGACCATTGTGAAACTTGTAAAAGAGGACTGACTGAGTAAACAAATGTCTGTGTTCTAGAGTATCCCTGAACCAAGTGCACTAACTATTAAAAGCCAGAAGTACCTGTGGTACTTCTACAAGTACCTATGTTGTTTTTTAGGTTGTTTTTTATTTTTCTCACTCAGATTTGTCCATTTTTGGCATGTAAACTACAAATTAATTGCAAAACATTGGTCAGAATTTTTTTTCTGTTGTTTTTTCTGTTGTTTTCAAGAAAAAAGGTATGCAAAAAAAAAAAATACATCCACGAATCCCATTTGAAAAAGTGAATCTCAAAGTTTACCTGAATTTCTCATTTCTATGCAGATTTTTCACTTCAGATGGCCAAGTTTGGGCCTGTGCCGCTAAATCCAACTCAAGAAAAAAAATTCCCAAAGTTCATTCCCTCAAAATCGCTTCATTTTGTCACCAATAGTCAGTCACTAAGTTTCGCGTTAACTCCCCTATCGACCTCCTAGGGTGCATTTCTGGTCCAGCGCTGCCAGCTCATGGATTTTGCCCATCTTGCCTAATTTCAGCCGGCCAGCAAGAACTCATTTTGAGCTGCTTAAAGCTGTATTTCCAGTGCCCGACCATGCATAGCGGACCTATCTACCACTGTCGCAAAGCATGTGGGGAAATTCTATGGCAAAAACGGAATGGAGCTTCCTGCCCAAAAATTTTAGAAAAGTCTGGAAGCACTTCGGATATTGGGCATTTTGACCACGCCATAGGAAGGGAAATGGCTCACAACTCACAATGCTGCCCCTTTTCTGATCCTAAGTGATTCCAGACTTTCTCGCCCGCACGTCTTGTCCACCACGGCCCATTTTCACCTTGAGCGCTAAATTAAAATAGCGCTAATTTGGGCCAAGGAGCAGCAAGGACACACTCAGTTCTTCAAAAGGTGCCAAAGACTTAAGGATTTCCAGACTTCATGATGTCTTTTCATCACCGAGCGGGCCTTAAACATGGCTTAAACTAGCTGCTATGGTCGATTGTTGTCTTGAGTTGTGACCTCAATCGATATGAACTGCGTATATGATGGTATGTTTGTTCAGGTTATTGGTGCGGGTCAGGAGTATTGCAGTCACATATTCTCACGGCCAATTTGCTTTGTAATGCCGTTGTTTGGTGTACTAATCTTGCTTCAGTTTTGGAAGGAATTTCGGTCTGAATGTACGGTCAAAGCACTAGATGGCCAGAACTCTGCTTTTTTCAGGTGGAATTTGTCAAATTCCTTAGGGCTAGTGCAAATTTGACAAGGGTTTGTTATATTATTCGTTGTATGATAAAATAAGGCAAATCTGAGCAAGAAAAAATAAAAAAAGACCTAAATTAAAAAAGCAAAATAGGTCGGTTATGCCCCAAGCCCTTCAATTAATAGGATAATTTGTGTTTAATTTATGCCAAAATTGCTGCTTCAGTGACTCTCACACTATGCAATTTTGTGTACTGCACAAAACAAGACATGACTCAGTGGTACTTATCTTTTTAGCTGTACTGTATTTTTGCTGTGTGCTTGCTTATCACACAATCATAAGTTTGCATCTTTTTTACCTAAAATAATTTATCGATGTTTGAATCTTTGGATAACTTTATAAACATGTTTTTTTTTTTTTTACATAAATTATTTATGATGTGAAAGGTTTTTGATCTATTTTTGCAAAACAAAATTCTTATGTGTAAAAAACTTTGTGTACAAAAATTCACAACTAGTAAGAATTTTTAACATTGAAATTTAACATTGCCCCTTAAGGTTTAAACCATTGAACAAAATTTTCCACCACGGGACCAGGAGAAGTGTCCCTTTGTTGGAGGTATCCCTGTATTAAACTATATGATTTTTATTTCAACAGAATTTCAATGAATCTTTCAGCTACCCAAGGAACTCATTGCTGCCCCCACTGTGACAAAAGTTTCAAATCCCAGTCACATCTGACAGTCCACATAAGATCGCACACTGGAGAGAAACCCTTTAAGTGCACTCATTGTGATAAGAGTTTTGCAACTAATAGCAATCTTAAACAACATGTACAGTCTCACACTGGAAAAAAACCATATAAATGTCCTGTTTGTGACCTGTGTTTTCAATTTTCATCTCGTTTAAAAGAGCATAAGCGGAAGCATACTGGTGAGAAACCATTCAAATGTAATCTTTGTGAAAAGATGTTTCGAACTTCAACACTTCGCAGTCTTCACATGGGAGTACACAGGGATGAGAAACACAAGTGTAGCCATTGTGAAAAGCAGTATAAGTATCTCTCAGACCTTGGACGTCATATTATAAGAACACACCCAGTAACGAGCAACGGTGAGAAGCCTTTCAAATGTCAATTTTGTGATGAGTGCTTTCCAACAATCTCAAAGCATGCCCGGCATATAAGAACACACACCAGTGAAAAGCCATACAAATGCACCTTTTGCGAGAAACATTTTGCAGAACGATCAGATTGTAATGCTCATATTAAAGAATATCATGGTATAATCAGTGTGGAAAAAGCTACAGCATAAGACAGATATTTATTACCTGCAGAAAACATCAACATTTTAGTCAGGAGGGTTGAAGGAGACATGGAAGAGACACCAGAGAATGTACACTGGAGACACATGGCAACCTCTTTGTAGACACCAAACATTTGTACACAATGGAGAGAAACCATAAAAGTCTGATACAGTAAACACCCACTTGAAAGAACCTGCTATTCTCTGTTTCAGGCTGATGTGTTTCTTATAATTAAAAAAAATATATAAAGGATGCATAGTGAGAATCAGCCTGGAGAGGTTATAAGAGGTTCTTAAAATTGTTTCTGGAAATGTTTTACAGTATCTACTGAAAATTTGCTTTAATTAGTGAATGATTGACTCTGACAGTTCTAATTATCATATTAAACACTAATTAATCAAACTACTGTATAATGAATAAATTTAATTGAATAATTAGGCATTAGGCAAATTACCTCCCTGGAAAATTAGGCAAATTCACTCTGGAAAATACAATCCGTTCTGTGAGGGAGGTATGAATATTTCCTGTAAATATTGTGTGTTTGTAATGTTCCAGCACACATACTTGGATCTGCCCCCTAATCTTTGGTTAATTTTTTGTATATGCACCTGCTTCATTTGTCAGGGTGAATTGGTTCTTATATATAATGAGGCGCTTTATTGGCCAAATTTCAGCCTGGAGGTTCTTAATCTTTTATGTGGGTGTTTACTGTATATGTGACAAGTCTTTTTGTAGCATGTAATTATGTAGTATGGAGACACCAGCAAGTTCACCTTGAGAAAAGTGCTTGTACTGCTCTGAATCTGGCAAGGGGTATGGATGGAAGCATTACTTAAAGAAACATAATATATTTTATGTAACAAGAAACAAAAAGACATTTATAGGAGAGCTATATATGTGCTAATTGTGGCAAACAGTAACACATGTGCAAAATCCAGAACAATGAGTCTGTGAAAAACACTATCCACTTGTTTGGTATAAACTAATAAGGTCTAATTTATTTAATATATATTGAATGTATGGATATTTATAAGGATCAGGAAACACAAATGGTTTAAATACAAGGGGTATAGTTGCTTGTTTAATTTATCATTCAATTGTTACTGTGACTTAATTTATTAAATTATACTGCAACAGTTAGTTTTTTTTTTCATGATTGACTGATCACTGATTTTTAGATAACCTGCAAGAAAGCAATATTTAATATTATTGACTCTTTGGAGGTATCTCGAGTTTTCATGTTTTAGTCATTTCTTTTTGTCAAAGGACTAGCCTGATGCAAATATTGTTTTACAATTATTTTGTTTCGCAAAAGGAATATTAAATCATCCACATTCTGTTCATTGGCAATCTTACACACACAACAAAGGTATCGTGGGAGTGGTATTTCCCATTTAGAAGTGGACTAGCCAGACAAAAATTCTTACCAAGGCAATATCAGATAAAAACTTTCATTTATGTTATGCGTAGCCCCTTACAAGAGAGATCCAATGCTTGTACTATTATTCAAAATTTTATTTCTACCAAGCCAAGTGCCTCGGTTCGCTTCATGCTACCTACATCTCTGTGGTCATGCTTGACACTTACAACATAAATGTACCAAAACAAACTGTAACAGACATTTATTTAATTTCAGAATTGTAGCTTGGTCATATTTTTAGAGAAGTTCATACTTGTTTTAGAAAGACTTTGATAAGTATCATGCTACGGAAACCTTGTTTAAAGAGGCTCGTACTCATTTCTCAAGTCCACACCCTTTCAAATTCTATTGGGGGCCATATCTTTTGTTGTAGCACATAAAAAGACAAGCCACTTTGCATGCAAACACAAAATACATTGAACTTTATGGGAGTATGGGATTTGTTTACATCGGTGCTTCCATGGCAACGGAATGGTGATCCTCCGAAATTCACAACTCGCGGAGTTTCTCTAGATCAAGATAATTTTTTGTAAAACCCGCTAGTGGACGAATTGATTAGACCATGGGCTTACATACATACATACATACTTTATTACCTTTCCCCAAGGGGGCTTTTCAAAGATAATTAAAACTAACTAACAAGAATAATCACAAATCTAACTAATTACAATAACCATAAATATAAATTGTATTTACAAAAGATTAATTGAACTACTAGACAAGGTTTAAAAGAAATGTATGAGAGCGTTTTTGAAATTTTTGGGGATTATAAATACAGTGAAAAACATACTATCGACATAATTGGCTAATATCTAAAGAAAACGATGCGCTTTGGGAATGCAGTTTCATCTCAGTAGTTTGATTCCATTTGAAATGGTGTGTGAAAAAGTGAAGGGGTTGCTCTGGCCGATTGTAATTTGGTCTACGCCTACAAATGTGATGATAATTTGGAAACCGCTAGATAATTTTTTTTTAAAAATTGACAATCTTGAGATTTATCATCAATTTATACGGCCTACAAGTTTCAAGGACATTGAAGACATGTAAGGCAATAAAATAGGGCCTCCAATGTACCAATTTTTTCCCTCAGATTTTTTGTTTACAAGTGAGTGTCCTCGTCATTCACGACTATTGTTTTCAACTTTCATCCTCATATGCACGTGCAAAACTTTAGCAAAAAATTTATTTGCATCGAACAGATCGCTCGATTCGGAAAGCAATCGAGCGTTCCGTTCGATGCAAATAATTTTTTTGCTAAAGTTTTGCACGCGCATATGAAACTTGAAAACAATACTAGTGAATAATGAGGACGCTCACTTGTAAACACAAAATCTTCGGGAATAAATTGGTACATTGGAGGCCCTATTCCTTCTTTCTCGCAATCGGCCAAAGCAACCCCCTCACTTTTTCACACACAATTTCAAATGGAATAAAACTACTATGAGATGAAACTGCATTCCCAATGCGCATCGTTTTCTTTAGATAGTATGTTTTTCACTGTATTTATAATCCCCAAAACTTCATCCCCAAAAATTTCAAAAACGCTCTCATACATTTCTCCTAAACTTTGTCCAGTTGAAGTCCACTAGCGGGTTTTACAAAAAATTCTCTCGATCTAGAGAAACTCCGCAACTTGTGAATTTCGGAGGGTCACCATTCCGTAGCCATGGAAGCACCCATGTAATCAAATCCTATACTCCCATAAAGTTCAATGTATTGTGTGTTTGCATGCAAAGTGGCTTGTCTTTTTATGCGCTACAACAAAAGATATGGCCCATTAAAATTGAATGGGTGTGGACTTGAGAAATGGGTACGAGCTTCCTTACCTCTGGCAGCCCAGTGGGCCAACTGCTAGTGAAGACTTGTGTACCAACCCCCCCCCTCCCCTTTCCGGGTTGTGGCAAAAATAATTCCAAATAAATAAATTATATATAAAACAAGTTTATATCATAGGGAAAACGTAAAGAGATGATCATCGCAGTTTTACAGCAACTGCCTAAAAAATGTTTCCCCCAACCGTCCCCACCCCTCCCCACCCCTCCTCTGAGTCCCTACTCACAGCTCGGCTGCATAACCTCTGACAAATTTCTGAATGGGCTTCTAAATTTTAATAACAGAATTTATTGTTTCGTTCCCATCATTTGATAAGAAAACAGACTACTTTTCATCCCGTGAAAAACGCACAGCATTTTTCCGATTTCCAACATACCAATGCTGATCTCTCCGGTTCCTGATTTTACATCACATGATCAAGTTCGTTTGGTTTGGGCTTATATGAAGTACTAAGCCACACGAATACGTTTTCGCCTGGGAAGCCTTCTTTTGTTCGAGTTTTGTGTTTTTGCTCCGAGCTTTTCTTCTGGATTTTTTATCATTTTTCGCACAAGAAGGTAAGAGTTTGATTGTGCCCGGCGTATACGCTTATTAAACCGAACAAATTCGAACGAAACTTTCATCGAACTCAATTGAAAGGGTTCGATGTTGTTCGGTCATCGAACATAATCGAACACAGAATTTTCTGTGAGTTCGATATCCGAACTAAATCGAATTTTATCAATCGAACGTAACTGAGACCGAACTCAAAAATTAAGTGTATGACGTCCTGTAAACGCAAAAACCTTAATTTATTATCACAGAAAAGTAAACTTTAAGCGTTACCTTGCAACTCCCGCGGTCATCAAATCGAACATTCATAGAACATTGGGAACATAGTCGTTCGATTAAGTTCGATTGTCGAACAAAATCGAACTCACCAACAATTTTTGGACAATCGAACGCAACCGAACATTCGATTTGGCTATTTTAATTACAAATAAATTGTTTTCCTGGCTTTCAGAACGGGGACATTTACAGTTCAGACAGTTCGTTCTCACGCGTGACTGAGTACGCTTGTGTACGATTCCGTTCGACTACGCGACAATTGTATTCGAAAATTAAACTTTGTTCGATTTGATACCCTGGGACAACTGCGACACTCAGAGATTTATAAAGAGCATTGGTTTGGGAATAGGGCGCAAGAAAAATCGGCGAGTGGAGGGGCACATCCCGGGAATTTGACTCTTTACTGTGCCCGATGAGTAGGGAATTTGAAAATCAAAGTCTTCCCGAGGGGTGGGACTTTAAAAACTGCATGGGAGAGGTGGAGAATTTGAGTTCATGTTTACGGTCTACTCTGATCTTCCAGAAGCCCCACCTTGGGGATTTGTACGTATGAGCTGACCCCACAGTGGAAATTTGTAACATTTAAAAAAATAAAAATGCCCGGGGTTGAACGGGCTTGGAATTGACAGAGCCGAAAAAACAAAGGAAAGAGAACTGGTGAAATGAACAATGAAACAGTGCAATTTTGTTACCTTTTGTTCCTTAAATTTAATGCAACATTTCTATTTTGAGGTGAATAGAATAAGAACAAAATGGAATAATACCCTCGGTAATGATTTAAATTATTATTGATCAATTTATATAGACCAAAAGTTCGTGATTGTGATATTAAAATTCTGACGTTTACTATATTCAATGCTATCTAAGGTTTTGTGATCAAAGTTTGTCAACTTTTTAAGATTTTATATAGAGTAAAAACTATCTTATGTACACAAAACTGTCTGCTGAACAAGAAACAAGTCGTATTTTAATTTTATTTTGAAAACTTCAACGTTTCCAAAATATGCTGTTGCGCAGGAGCTTAATAAGCTTCTGTGTTGCATCAATTTCCCCGAGGGTGGAGGCATTTGATTACCTACAATGGACCTATTGTGCACATTTGAATGACTGTTTGGTCCAGGGGAGGGGAATTTGAACAACCCAATTCCAAAAGTTCAAATACTGTGGGGTTGCCTGGGGTGATGTTGAAGCTTCAATTTGACCGGTGTATCACTGGCTACACAAGATGGAATCCTTCATTAATAACACGAACTTTGCATTTTTCAGTCTCATTTCAATTCCTTGTTTTTACCTCAGTCACGCTGTAGTGTCATCTTTCAAACGAAGGAGTACGAGACGAGCCTAAAAAACGCCCGTGCGTACGAGTCTACTGCGACAGAGGTGATGACGTACAAAATTTCAATAAGTATAAAAGAATGAGAAGAAATACAGTTAACTCTCTCAAGGTGGACACCCATGTACCAGGCCTGTCCCGATTGTGCTCGGCAATTTTTGAGCAATGTTTGGCGTTTAGAGAAACTTTTTGCAGTTCCAGCAACCTCAAGCAAATTTCGCCTTTCTGAGCAACTTTTGAACAAATAATGGGTTCACAGCACATATCGCCAGACACCCCTGTAAGGTGGACCCCCCTGTAAGATGGACACCACTGTAAGGTGGACACACCTGTAAGGCGGACATCCCTATAAGGTGGACACCCCTCTATAAAGGCGGACATCAGCGGTTTGCAGGTTCTGGATGTCACTTGTTTGTCTGTAACTAAACTCTCAATAAGGCAGACATTTCTCCAGTGTCCGGGTTGAACTAGAGAGAGTTCAATGTATAATCATTAAACATTTGTCATATTTCTCAAGGATTGTAAGAAGTGGTTTTGATAGCAGAATATGTGTAATCAGGAGCCATAATCGGGGACGGAGACCGCAACAACATGTCATTTTTTTAGAGCTGCCTGTCCCCATGTAAAGGACAATTTGGGCTATTTTTAGCAGAAATTGCGCCATCGCGTGCGACACGCGCGTGTGTCTGCGCGGACGTCACGTTTAAAAAATTCAAAACAATGGCGGCCGAAATTTGTACTTTTAGGTTGGATTTTTCTCCAAAGTGAGCGCTTTTATAGATTAAGATTCGCACAGAGAACACGATACACTCAATACTAGTTTAGGTAAAGTTTGAGTCAAGACATACATCACATGACCCGCACGAAAAGACCGAAAGGCGCCAAAATTGTGGCGCTGTGGCGCTTGAGTTGAATGAATAAAATTAGCGAAGGAGTAAAAGTTGAAAAGTCTTTCCCGAGCTGCAATAGTCAGCTAATTCTTGCAGTCATTTCAAGCAAAATGGATCCAGTAAACTGGCTTAAAACTATTTTACGCTGGATTGTTAAAAACGTCTATGGACTGACCTGAACTGTTTGAGAAAATTTATAATTCAACTGACGATGTTCTTGCTTAAGCTTATTTGTTTGCGGTTTTCATAAGGATGAGATGAAGAAATGGTTCAGTTTGCAGCTTGGAAACAAAAGAACTGACGCATTCATCACGACTTTCTACAATGGAAATGGAATTGCTCTTTTCTTGTGTGCAACAGTATGTAAACCGCTAAAATTAAGCTTTTTTAAAAGCTGTTAACACATTTCTTCAATATTCTTGACGTTTCATGCGAAACCGGGATGAATTCAAGGTTTGAATTTTCATCGAGCTTTAACAGTCAGTTGGATTGCTTTAAACATACAGCTGATTAGGACTGGCATGTCACCTTAAAATAAGGTAAAGATATTAATTCAATGTTGTCATTATTATTTTATTGGTTCAAAATATTTTTATTCACTTGTTTACCTGTAAAACGAGAAAGCGTAGTTTTGGCCAATGATGCACCGCATTTTGAATGTGTTCAGATTCATTTGTTTTCGTTATTCCGTTTGTTAGCCATATCAGTTTTGATTTGTAGCTTGATTGGGGTGACTGTAGAAGTTTATAGCACAATTTGGTTGGATTACGATAAAGATCGACTTGCAGCTGGGAACTTGAGTTAAGCTAAGCTTATGCTTGGGAAAATCAGCAGTTTGTACACTTAGTTAACTTCTCTTTGGTTTAAACTTGAAATGCATCTTTGCGTAAGCTTACTTTGAATTCGTGATCATTTCACATCAAGTTAACATATAAGATCTTATAAAAGTTAACGTCACTGAACATTAGTCTATTCGTTCATGGCCAACTGGATTTAATAGTAAGAATCCTGAGAATCATCTTTAAGCTTAATTTTCCTAAAAAAGTGAAGAATGTTTGCAAGGTTTCTATACTTCACGTAGTATAAACTTACTGTCAGGAATGTATTATTCATGAGCTGTGTCTTCTACTTCTCAAATTAATAAACGCTAGCAAGTTGTAATAGTATCAAATAAGTTTGTGTGCGTTTCAGTGGATTTTAGCGAACTTGCGCCGTTTGGTGGAAGGGGCCGCGTTGGGAAAATTTCTTATGATAGAAAGAGTGACCTCAAACCAGCCTGTTCAGGGACTGGTAAGCCACTTCCATTCGAAGTATTTTAGAGTATTTTTGGCTTGAATTAAACTGGGTCAGTTATCAGTGTTTTCATTTACGGAAAAAATAATTGAAGCTTAACCAAATGTCGTTAAGTTTTTCTGTCGGGAAGGCCTTCTGACGGATGTCTCTTAGCCAAGTAAACAAGTTTAAAAAAGGCCATCAAATGACTTTTTCGATAATCTGTACGTTCTGTTAAAAAAGTTAATAAAAATTAATCTTACACCAGTGTCTATTCTGTTGAGTGTACGGTAGATAAAAGTCGTTTCAGTCACTTTGTTTCAGTAATCTTCTAGCGTCCACGTAAAAACTTCATTTGCAATCAACAAGCCCAAAAGACTTTTATTTTCCATATAAGGTAGAATTTGCGCGCGCTCTCATTGCGTCAAGGGTGGCGCAATTTCTGCTAAAAATAGCCCAACACGTCCTTAACATGGGTTTGCGTGGGCCCCACGCTTACGGTCTCCGTCCCTGATTATGGCTCCTGGTGTAATATGATGAAATCATTCAATTTAGCAAATTTCCACCAGTTTTCCGTGGTGTGGACTCTTATTTACCACGATTTACGTCATCACATGGTCAAAATGTTGTGGACTCACGAGGCGCAGCCGAGTGAGTCAGCAACAAATTTTGACCATGTGATGACGTAAATCGTGGTAAATAAGAGTCCACACCACGGAAAACCGGTGGAAATCTGTTTTTAGCACAATATTTTGAAAAAAAATACAAGGAAAAATCGAAGTTTCGTTACAAAACGTGATGCATTGCGTGAGCAAGCGTTGTCTATAACTTGCATTTCGTGATGTTAGCGTCAGCACCGTTGTCTGTACTCTCATTTAGCACCCGCATCGACCAATCAGATTGCGAGATTACCGGCAATTGTGGTAAAAAATGCAATGAACAGCAAATAGACAAGTAGAATAACATTTTTCCTAAAGTCAAAATCGCAGAAAACAAGAAACTGGAAAACGCTGCCTCGAGTTTTGATGTTGAAATGTTCTTTATCGCCATTACTAAAACTACTTTTCGCTGAAGGTTTTGAACCGTACTGGCTACTGCCTCTTCCTTTCGGACTGTTCTGCCCCCGGCGAGAAATGTTATGTGATTGCCGGACAAATTTCGACATCCGTATTTAAGACCCAGGTTCCAGGTTTGGACTGCGACTGGACGACTTAGGAACGTGTCAGGGAAATGGTCAAAACTATTGTACTCGAGCAGGACCCACAACATGTAATTTGTGATAATCGGTACTGACATAAATTAATATTTTGCCGACACGGAACAGAGAACTGGGTGCGAGCGTAGTACGCTAGGGATCATAGGTAGTATGTTTGTAAAAGAGATGGTTGAGAAACTTGTGACATTCTACGGTCAGCCTTGCCACTAGCACTTTCCCTTTAGGTTTATTTTTATTGTGTTCGGTAGCGTCATATGATTTGTTTTTCATTCTGTTTTTTTTTATAGATCAACCTTGAAAACCCCAAAGGTAGCGCCTCTGCATTTGGTCGGGGGTACACGGTCCCTATTTTTCCTAACAAGGGGTTTTTGGGGTTTACGTGTCCGGCTTTGGCGCATGTAGGACGTTATTTGATGTATCTCTTATCCACTTTGTTGTAAGCTTATTGTCGCAATTAAAACATATCTGGGGCCTGGCTGACCAACGCGCCCATGCCTCAACCTTTGAGTGTGTTCGGTTGTGTTGTGAAGGCAAAATCTAAAAATTTGGAGTCTTGTTGGTATAGCCCCCAATTTATCATATGCAAGCTTCATGCTCACAAAATATTACATATAAAAGAACATATAAAGTCTCATCTCGATTTTTAAAGCCAATAAAGTTTTTCCATTAGGTTCATCAGATAGGTGGCATCTAACGTTTGTCGAGTGTACTTGTTGTTATGAGCACTTCCTGATACCACCTAAGGACAGTAAACTTCCCGGGAACATTAACTTTAAATATCTTTATTTTCCTTTGTAGAGCGCTTACGTACAGAACAAGTTAGTTCGCTTAGTGCGAGTCTTATTCGCGCATCACTTCTCAGAAAAGATCCACGAGATGAATTGCTTTCAAATCAAAGTTCAAGAAGACCAGAGGGAAATGTTATTGACTGCTCTCAATGATCTTCGCGAAAACAAAAGTTTTGATTTTGAGATCCTTGAGATTACGTCGACCGCTCAGCATACCACACAACAAGAAAGAGGGGTACAAGTAAATGATGGGGAATCAAGGGATGAAGCAGCCATGAAAATAAAAAAAGATTTTGTTGAAGATTTGGTGGAGACACCTAGCGAAATTGCTAACGGTGTTGCAAAATGGTTGGACCGTAATGGTGTCGCGCGAGCAGAGTTCGCTAAATATATTAACCGTTCTAAATCCCATGTCACTGACATGCTAAAACGGCCCCCGCCCACACTACCAAAAGGCGCTGGACGGGAAGTTTGGATAAAGATGCAAACATTTCTAACTAACATTTCTGATCGAAACTCGTTTCTGAAATCCCAGCTGGCAATGAAAGGAGAAAAAAAGCGTGCTTCCACGACCAGACCGAGTACATCAACATCAACTCCGCCGAAAAAACAGAAACAAACGCCCGCAAATCGCGCTAAACTCTACAAGTGGCAGAAGGTTATGCTGGACGAAATTTTCGTTAAATGCGATGGAAGGCCCAGGGCGGAAACAATACAACGAATCTCTCCAACGCTGCAGCTGGATAAACGTCAGGTAAACAATACCCTCTGTACCAGGAACTACAGTGGACTGCCGCCATTAAGGGGACACCATCGGGACCAGGAGAAGTGTCTCCTTAATAGAGGTGTCCCTTTAATAGAGGTGATAATTACAAAGATTATATGAGCGTTTTGCAGGCAGGGAACTGGAGAGGTGTTCTCGTAATGGAGGTGTCCCCTTAATGGAGGTGTCCCTTTAATGGAGGTGTCCCCTTAATGGAGGTGTCCCCGTAATGGATGTGTCCCCTTAATTAATGGAGGTGTCCCTTTAATGGAGGTGTCCCAAAGTAAAGGTTCCACTGTAAATTTAACACTAACCAGATACGACTGAACCAGACTCCCGTTAAATTAAACACACGACATCTTAATATTCGCTGATAGTCCAAGCAGTTCTCTCTTTTGCACAATGTTCACGGCTGTTCACGGCACGGCACGGGGGGGGGGGGGGGGGGGGGGGGGGATGGACTCGGGACTCCCATGTAAAATTGACGGGGTGATCGTCGAAATTTTGAAAGGAACCCCTAAAGGGTATCAGCATCACTTTTGTGGGTGTGGCTCACATTCATTTTTACCCCTTAGGGAACCAATTCTTTATGAAAAGTTTTTTTCTGTTAGCATTTTTTTCTAGCTCGAGAGAAAATATTTTCTCTTGCTAAAACTGAGATATCAGAATAACTCTCTTTGACCGTGGTCATTTTTTATTTAAACGCCCTTTGCGGTAACAAACCACAAATTATAACCCCTTAACTGAAGGTACGACAATCACCCCTGTCACTATCCCCAGTCCTCTTCCCAGCGTCCGTCGCCGAAAACAAACTTTTCGTTCATGTTACGCAAATTCAAATTTATTCAAATTTAATTCTCAAACTTCAGTAAGTTACTAAAGTTTGAAAATTATCCAAAGATGGTAGGTCACCACTGAAACTCTTATCACATATCTTAATTTAAAATCTTTTGCAAAGTAGATGCAGAGCTTGTTAGAATTAACAAAAAGCTAACAATCATTAACCATTTCCATTGAGTAAAACAGAACCGGCATTAAAACCTCGATCTTGTCTTTTGTTGTGAGCTGGCAGTGTAAAATATGTAATATATCAAACATGAGACACAGTGTTTCATCACAAGATTAAACACTGAGAAGAGAGTTGAAAATACGACGCGCAGCGGAGTATTTTTGACGAACTTTGAGGTGTTTGATCTTGTGATAGAATACTGTGTCGAATGTTTGATATTACTTCTCAAACAACATGATTTTAGAAGGAGAAATTAAGGATGCAAAAGTGAGGAGTGTTTCAACTGATTTCCAAACACTCATTAAACATTAATTTCCTTTGTATTTTCTTCATTAATTGTTAATGAGTTCGAGAAGTATGGGTGGGAAACACAATTCGATACAATTTAAAGGGATACTCTCCCACCGAAATAACAACATTTCGCTTACTTTATTTATTTTTTTATCGCCAAATGCCACCTAATATACAACTCAATTGGATAAAAAGATTCTATAGAGCAAAACAGCTAGAGCAGTAGATTGAAGATAAAATGCAGGATTGCAAGTATGGAAGCGTATTACAGTTCATCAAGTTTGATTTCGTGATAGACACTCAAAGAAATCAAAATTGCCATTCTTGTGGTATTTTGACTTTTTTAAATCGTTATTATGTCTCTTTAGTTACTATTTCGTTGTTTACATCACTTTGGTGGACTTTTCCTTCCTATTTGAACTAATAAAGTAAGCTTAAAGCAAGCTCCTGGCCATAATCACGAAAACACGGTCTATCAGCCAGGATAGTGTCCCTTTAACTGCCGTACATTTATTTTGACAGATTGACGTGTGGTTTACAAATCACCGACAAAGACAAAAGACAGGTGCATACAAGCCAGGTGGATATTCTGTAGACACCAAGGACTCCTTGGTATCTACCGAACAAGATAAGCATTGATCAGTGCCTGGGCGGAAAAGGCCACGACTGTCCTTCAAGAATAGAGATGTCAGGAGTTGTGAATTTGTTTTAACGTAACGTTTGTGTTTTTACTGTTTGGGCCGGATTAGTGCTGGATTAGTGCTGGATTAGTGCTGGAGAACAATTTTGCGGAATAGAGCGGTTTTCAGTTGAGTATCGAAAGTAATTTTGTAATTGCTTTGTGATTGGCTAAAAATTCTCGCGCCACTTTATTAACCAATCAGAAATAACACCAATCGTGACTTGCTCGTACGCGTTTTCCCGCATTTGGCGCCGGCTACATGTATTTGCTTCGAGTTCTGATTAGTTCATTGGATTGTCTTTTTGTCTTGTCTTTTTTGATTGGTCAGTGATTGCTTTGGTTTTGGTTTTACAACACTCAATTGAAAACTGTTCTTTACCGCACTTTAAGTGCAATTTTTCTTATCACATGATATATATCTACCGTCACTAAGCGACAGCGGCTAAGGGTTAATAGATCTCGTTGTAGTAAAGGCTAATTGGCCACTCCGAAAAATACCATAATACTCTTTTATGCGCAGGCTCAGCCTCACCGGGGTGTAATTATTCAAGTCTCCTTTGTTAGAATGGCACAATGGAATTCAGAGTACATGAAGGAACGCTAGGACGTAGCATTGTGTCTTCGCATACAAATGTGCACCGTATGCAAATTGCCACGAAGTTGAAGCATAGCACGTGCAGTTCGTGCTGAAAACAAAAGAAATCGGAAAAATGAGGCTTACATCAAGCACCACCCAAACCTGCACTTTAAAGAGTATTATGGTATTTTTAATAGTTTCTGGAGTGGGCAATTACGCTCTTCTAATTTTTTATTGAAGGAATGGAATAAGATTCCTTTAGAAATTAGGAACAGTGAAACTGTTCGCAATTTTAGAAATTCTACTTTGCAGTTTTTAGCGTGATCTTGGTTTTTCTTATTTTGCATTAATTATTGTTTTTATCTTCTTTTTATTTAATGACTTTCTTTAAGACAGGACTCGTCTGAGAACCACCTATGGGTGATGGCGACTTCCTGTATAAAGACAGTTATAATATAAATGTAGAACAAACTAAATGGATCTAAAACCACCCCTTTTGCTTTCTTGTTCCGTGAAATGTTTACTATTAAAGTATAGTTTTCACAAACTTTAAGGGGTCGACCATGCATGTTACTTCTGGGGGCGGGGTTAAGTCATTCTCGGAAAAAATATATCCTGCAAGCCAAGTCACTGTCAGAAAATAATATATCCTACAACTATGAAAGTCCGTCTTGCAGCAACACAGCAAAATATAAATAATAAAAAAATAAGATCACCCAGCCCTCCTCTCGTCAATTTAATCGGTTCGCCTCTTACTGCAATTAGATATTAAAAGGGTAAACTATGTCAGAAATGTCAAAGAAATTTGCAGGACACGGACCTTTTTACGGAGATACCTTAGGATTTCTATAGAAAGGTACCCTCATTTTCAAAAATCGTCCCTGGTAAAAGTGATGTAGCTTTCTGTTAGTTAGCACAAGAGCTGTGTATTAATATTCACTTTATGTGTTGAGGGTTACCTAGGTTAAAAAAAGTTGTAGGATACCGAACTTTTTCGGAGGTCAGTTCTGTAGAAAGGTACCGAAATTTTGAAAAATCGTCCCTCGTAACTTGATGTGGCCTTCTGTTAGTTAGTACAAGAGCTGTGTATTAATGATAAATCAGTGATAAATGATGATAATAAAAACTTTATTTGACGTGAACAAATGCACTTAGCTATGAGTCGGCTAGTTTTCAGGTATTGCCACAACAAAATCAAGTAAAAAAAAAAACAATAAATATATGTACAATTAAGGATCTGTAAATAAAAACTATAAAAATTAAGCTAAAAATATGTAGTCTATTCATCAATGATCAATGTAATTCTTCAATGGTGTGGGGAGGAATAAGGGAGGGGGGGGGGGGGGGGGGGGCTGGAGTGAAAATGTTAAAGACTAAAACATTTTTTTACCCTTTGGGACCTATTGATTGTGGCAAGATTGGGGGAGGGGGGGGGGGGGGGGGGGGGGGAGGGCTCCTCTAGATCTGCCACTGGTCAGCAACAGGAAGAGTTCTGGGGACGTGACTGGCTTGAAATTTTAAAGTTATCAGAAATTTAGCTTTCTAGAGAACAAAATAAAATATTTCAAAATTAAGATAAGTTTAAAGAACACAAAAATGGTTTGTTTGGGGATCACATATGCATGACACCAAATACCCGTAACACTACTCCTTTATGCCCAGATATAATATTAAAATATTTAGCTCCACAGAACATCTCATTTGAAGCTTTTAGGTATTCAATTTTTCTGTAAACCCACTTTTTAGATGACTAAAACTGACAGAGACTATAATTAACACGATTTGATGTCATACTCCGCCACCTACCTCCTCCCCCTTAAATTCAACCCCCAACCCTCTCCTCCCCCCACCCCTCCCCTCCCCCCCCTCCACATCACTAATTCAGTGAAGCGCCGATCCTCGCACGCGAGCGTCACTTTCTAACTCTGTATTCAGACTAACCGACAGGCGTCGGGGAGAGGGTAACTTGGGAGATAGGGAGTCCGTTCTCATCTCCTCTTTTGCGCCCCCTCCCCATCCTCGTTCAGACTCGCTCCAGTTCTTTTTTGCCGCCTCAGCTATCGCAAAAAAAATGGACTGTATTGCAGTCTAGTTGTTTCATTTCTAGATTTAACTTGGAAAACAGACCAATTTATCAGTCTCGTTGTGTTTAGGACTGCGGAAAAAAAGCACATCATCCTGCCGACACCCGCGCGAACCCGATCCGGGGTTTCGGTTCCCCAATGATAACGTCACGTGATCAAGTGCGTGTTTGGGTTTATTTGAACAAAAGTACTGACTGCACTGAGGCCACACAAAAAGTTTCGGCTTGTGAAAGAGTGTTTTCCTCCCTGCTTTTGGCAGAATTTATTGCTCAAGGAGGTAAGAATTTGTTCACGTAACTGTTAATTCTCGTAAAAGCAGTGATCGATGATGTTGTCTGGCTATTATTTCTAGGCAAAAATAAGTGCAACAAGTCTATAATATTCTGCAGACAACAGAAGAACAATGGGTCTCTCGCAAGGATAATTTGGTCATTGTGTGACTGTATCGCAAATGTGATTCGCACAACTCTGTGCGTTCCTTACAAATTTTCTATTAAACAGAAATACGTTTTATTGTTTTGCAATGGATTTCTTATGCCAAAAGAATCAATTAGAAAGCATAAAAATCTGACTGGTGTGTCAATTCGCTTCTGTCTGCAAAAGGTGACAGAGTATTTCAAAACAGAATAAAATATCTTGAATGAAACTCATCCAAGAACAATAATATTATTGAATTCTTTCTACCAGTTAGTAATCACCAGCAATTAATAACAGGAATTGAATCAAGCCATTGCAAACTGTTTTTGTCTCCAGTGAGAGTAATTTGCATACATGATCAATGAAGCAAGACTTTCTAAACCTTTGATTTGAAATGTACCATGTTATGCACATATCTGCCTCTCAAAGTGGGAATGTTGAATGAAATTGTCATTATTTTTTTTAACTTAACGACAAAAATGAAATACGAAGAGTAAAAACAGCATGCAAGACGTTCATGTGAGAGATTGTTTTAGTTTTGTTGGATTGCAATAAATTTGCTTACCGACAAAAACATCAAGCGAAATTCAGAACCTTTATAAGCCTGGTTTTCATATGTCAGGAAAATCACAGATGATCGGGAATTTCGCTGTTTTCCGACCATCCCGGATTTTGCTGACTTATAAAAACATTCAATCGTAGACATCCCCAATCATCTGGGATGGTCGGGGACAAATCAGGAAAATCGGGAGCATTTCTATTTTCCCCACGTTTCCCAAATTTCTGCAATAATCGGCGATTTTCCCAACATATCGGCAAAATCTGGGGCGATTGCAAAGCCTGGTTTTCATGTTGGGAATTACCAGAGGATCGCAGATTTCGCTGTTTCCCGACCGTCCCAGATTTGGCCGACTTATGAAAACGCTCAATCATAGACATCCCTGATCATCTGAGATGGTTGGGGACAAATCGGAAAAATTGGGAACATTTCTATTTTCCTGATGCATCCCAGATTTCTGTTATGATGGCCAATTTTCCCAACATATAAAAAATCTGGGACGATCTTGCACGACAAAATCCCTGATAGTCTGGGATTTTCCCAACATATGAAAACCAGGCTTTAACACAAGGTAATCGCTTCATTTGCATGGCCTAAAATGTTTTGCTTTGCAGGCTTTAAAGTAATTTTTTATTCACTGAATATAAAAATAAATTCAAGACTTGAGGGTTTTGTTAAAAATGGGAGATAATATAACACATTACTTTTAGTGAGTGGTTTGATCTTGCTGTTATAACATTGCCATCTGCTTCTGTTTCGTTTCTTTGTCTCACAAACACAATGTGCAAAACACTCATGGGTATCCCACATTTTTCAGCCAACGACTTTGAATGGTCATGATTTCGTAAAGTTGATGACAAAACATTTTACTTACTACTGTAGAAGGCAGTACTTCACCCTCCTAAAATGCAGGCCGTACCCTTTCTTGCCTCCTGTAGACTTCCAGTGCCATTTTCTTCCTTGTTCCTGCCCCAAGTCTTACAACAATATAGTAGGTGGTACTTCATGCACCCCCCCCCCCCCCCCCCCACAAAAAGGGAGGTTGATGTTATGTGTGCTTTTTTTTTTATTTCAACAGATTTTCAATGAGTGTCACAGCTGCCAAAGAAACTCATGAATGCTCCTATTGTGACAAGAGTTTTAGCACTGTTTGGTACCTAAGAGTGCATAAAAGACTACATACTGGTCAATGGCCTTATCAGTGTCCTCAATGTGGCAAGGGTTGCAGAAATCCCTCCCGTTTGAAAGTGCACATAAGAACACACACTGGAGAAAGACCCTTTAAATGTCTGCACTGTGAAAAGTGTTTTATATCTGAATCAAATCTCCAAAAGCATATAAAAAATCATGCAGGAGATAAACCTCACAAGTGTCCTCACTGCGACAAGAGTTTTAGCACTGTTTGGTACCTAAAAGTGCATAAAAAACTACATATTGGTGAATGGCCTTATCAGTGTCCTCATTGTGGTAAGGGTTGCAGAAATCCCTCCCGTTTGACAGTGCACCTAAGGACACATAGTGGGGAGAGACCCTTCAAGTGTCTACACTGTAATAAATGTTTTAGATCAGAGCCATCTCTTACAAAGCATACAAGAATACACACTGGAGAAAAGCCTTACAAGTGTCCTCACTGTGATAAGAGTTATAGTGCCCAATCATCCCTGACAGTGCATAAAAGACTTCATACTGGTGAGAGGCCTTTTCATTGTTCTCAATGTGACAAGAGTTTTACAACAGGATCAAGACTTAGAAGTCATGCAAAAATCCATACAAAAGACAAGATTTTCACAACAGGATTAAGACTAAAGGATAGTAAAAGGATCCACACAGATGAGATACCTTTTATATGTACCCATTGCAATAAGAGGTGTAGAAGTGACTCTCAACTCACGAGGCATACAGGATCTTGCACTGGTGAAAAGCCTTATAAATGTTCTAGCCGTGAAAAGAGTTTCATCACTGCTTCACATCTTAATGCACATGAGACGATACACACTGCTATCAAGCCCTACAAATGTACTCAGTGTGATAAGTGTTTTAGATTTAAACGCAATCTTAATGAGCATGGACGAGTCCATAGTGGTGCCAAGCCCTACAAGTGTCCTGAATGTGAATTGTGTTTTCGCTATTCTTCGCATTTATCAGATCATAAGCGAATGCATACTGGAGAAAAACCCTACAAATGTTTTCATTGTGATAAGATGTTTCAAACTTTAGCACTGCGCGTAAGTCACATGAAAGTACACTGTGATGAGAAAAAATACAATTGTACCTATTGTCAGAAGAAGTATAAACGTGGCTCAGATCTTGTACGTCACATTAGAATTAAACACACAGATGAGAAGCAATCTACCAGACAATCAAAAATGAATACATAAATATTATAAAACAATGTGAAACTGTTTAGAATTGCTGCAACCGTGCCCCTGCATGTGGGAAAAGTTTCAAGAAGTTAAAAGCTCTAGGCTTGGCAAACGTTATAAAGATGAATGTGATCTTAGATGCCACCTTGCGCATAGCATTCACCCTGCTAAATGTAGCCATATTAGTGTCCCTATTGTGATGGATGCTTCAATTCCCTGGAGCTCGGACTCAGTTAACACCCACATATAAGAACCTAGATTTTTCCAAGTTAGCCTAAAATGGTTTATGTATTTGGTGTTTACTGAGAAGTTTTTTATTTCTTTTTTTGTCATAAGTAATACTGAGAATTTAGGCTTTGTAGGTTCTTTATTAGAATGCTGTTTTTTTAAGAGGAAAAGGTGCTTGCTGCTCAGTGGTCAAACAACTAGTCTGTATGAGCATGGTTCCTTTCTGTTCCTGCTGGAACAGAAATCCTACTTGTGAACTGGTTGATAACTGTTACTGTTATTGAAAGTGAGTCTACTACTCACTGAAACTAAATGTTGATATATGAGAAATCTGACTGGTCATGTGATGCAAACAACATTTTACGTAAAAATGGTAAACGTTTTATACTGTGGCCAAGTGTATGAGAGGATTGAGGTAAACTTTAATAAAGTTATTGTTATTATTGAAAAGGACATCCACGCGAAAATCTTCCCATAGGACGGTGACCTTACTTCCACTATCAGGTGTGAAATGGGGCCTTGTAACTTGACATCTACATGATTTACCTGCAAAATCCTAATGGACACAGCAAGTTTCAGTGCAAAGTGCGAAATGTAAATAATAGTGCAAATAAAAATAATAATTAGTCTAACTTAGGCAAGGAGATAATCATTGACAGCTGCCTTAAAATTACTGGTCGAGGTCATGTTTATAGGGCCAAGCCCGAAACGTCGTTGAAGAAATTAACTTGACACTTTCATGGGGTGCCATGTCTTTCAAAATTCTTACTTTTTCTCTCAAAGTTGTTGAAATGAGCACATTTCATGTGAAATGAATAGAAAGTTTATTGAAATGCCAATATTTGTAATGAAAAGTACGTGTCCATGATGAATCACGTACACAAAGTCTGAAAGTTGTACTACATACACTGACATCTTCGGGCATCAGCTAGAAATATACTCTGTTACAACTACAACTTTGCACAAGGAGTCTGAATTTTTTCCATATTCTCAATGCAAATCTTGTAAACTTTTCACTGTGCTTTTCAAACCGAATCTCACGCTATGTTGCACATTTTCTCAGTACGTGCAGTGAACACGTTTTCAGTGTACTTTGCGAACAAATCTCACCATGATAATACTTGGGTCTTTCTGCATGAAGTGTTGATAACAGCCCGTGGATTAAAATTAGCAAAATTACCATAAATATATATTTTTGGCATTCGTGTTTGCTCGGGAAGCCTTCGGAAGCGTAAAAACAAGCAATTTTGTGTCCAAGAATTCAGCGCGGATAGAGAATTTCATGAGTTGACACTGCAGGGAGGTAAACTAGGTGTATTGTAGATTGTCATATCTGACTCAAAATTTTTTAATAGGCTTTCAAAGGGAAGATATGAGGCTTCAAATTCTAACATGGACAATTTTACTCTTTTAAAAGCTAATAACTTTTAATTAAAGTTGAAATAAAAAAATCGGAGTCAGATATGACACAATAGACGTTTTGACGGATCAGTGAGTAGTGCATGCTTTGTGTTCTTCTCGAGGAGCAAACTTGGACACAAAACCACGTTCTAAAAAATAATAACTTTAGTGGCTTACAGCATTGCCGCAAAGCGCGATCCCTTCAATAAAAAAACACTCCTTATGCACTCCCATTATTCGCCAATATCTCTGTTAACTTTTAGCGAAATCGGCTTTCAAACATTCACGGTATAACGTTTTTCAAAGTGACACCCCTGCCAAAATTTTGCCTTATGAATTTATTCATGGCCAGGTATCCCCCGCGACCTTGACTAAGGCCCTATAGCTATTTCAATAGGAAAAAGGATGATCCTGGTGCTTGGATGATCCTACCACTGGAGCCCCTGCGAAACGGACATCTGAGAAATGAGCGCCAAAATCCCGTACGTTTCACGGAGCCGCTACCCAGATCTGGGTAGTACTTCCCAGTTGGTTAAAACCAAGAGTCTCTTGGTTAAAACAAATTTCCCTCGCGGCATGCACGCGTGGATCACGCTCGTATCAGTGTTGATGTTGTTTTCAAGATGACGGGAAGAATAAATCCACCACAGATTTCTGTTGTGTGTTATGTGTAAATCTCATCAAAGACCCTTTGTCACGACACTATTATTGATACATACCGGCACTACATGGAAGATCAAAGAGCGGAGAAGAGTGAATTGCTGTTTGAAGTGAATTTGTCAGGGGGGGCCCGAAGTTAGGTACAAGACGTGTCTTCGCCTACTACTGAAGAGGAACCTGGGACTTCTACGCAATATTAAAAACGTCGAAAGTCAACTGGGTTTTGATCGTACATGCACCGTAAGCACGCCATCTAAAACTAGTTCGGCTGTGCCTTCATTTCCGAAAAAAGTATCACCTATCTCAAAACAGGAACACAGCTCGTCGAATATCTTCTTGGCTTTCCGCCCGGCTTTCCGTTCGCATCACACTCGAAGCGGCAGACTTTACCAAGAATTTTCATGCATTCTTGGAAAACTACGGGAACGGAAATTACCTAAACAGGGTATGGTCTGGGTTCCAGTTAACTTTGCGCTTGTGGTGACTTCCCTTGTCGTGATTGGTATATTCATGCGAAGGCAAAGTCGCTTTCTTTTCAAAGGCTCCGTCTACCATTTTTTTAAAGCTTAGATCAATAACCACGCACAAGCCGTGTCCTGGACTGTCCTAGGCAGGATCCTATTATGATCTATTATAAAAACAGAAGTAACAATAGAGGATGTTGTTGTACACAGGGTAGGTATTTTAGTTGTTTTTTTTGTCCTAAACAGGGTCAGGCTTTCAGATCCTCAGCGGCACCCCATATACCCAAATATTGGTCAAGTACCCCCCCGGGGAACCACCTCAGGAAGGAACAACCAACACAAAATTCCCGCTCTGATCGAAGCGTCAAGTACACGCATGCTCTGTCGTCCGTCGTCCGCTCATTCATGCAGCGAAGGACTGGGAAGGAAGCAGATTCAAGATGGCGGATGTCGCTGGATGGCACAACTGCTAATAATGGATGGCAAGAAATCGGTGAATCGTAGCTCCGAAAAACCGGACTTAAAAAGAAAACGAAACCAGGAGGATAGTGGATCGAAGCTGTCGCGTTCTGAAGGATTTTCTTGGTGGACCTCGTTGCTTTTGGGGATAGGCCCAAGTCATTCTTCGAGTACATGTACAGTAACTCAAAGGAAATTTTAATCGTAATCCTACCACTTTCGTTGTTAAAAAACCGGACCTTGGAGATGAATATCAGTTAAAAGAGGAGAATTTTTATCGAGCTGTACTTAAAAATAAGAGCTACATTTGCATGCTTGACAAGTTTCAATTCTGACGTCTTGAGTTGTCCACCTTATTTTCTGACAAGTTAATATTCCTTAAAATGAAGCTGTTCATTTACTTATGATCAGGATAGGTTAAGCTTTTCAACATAAAGGGTTAAAAGTTGCCTTATCTTGTATTTTGTATTTAATTTGCTTATGGAATTTTTATGGAAAACAATCTGCCCAAGTATATTTATTACAATGTAAAGAAGATAAAGTAACTTTGTTGCCATGGCTACAACTGAAGAGAGTTCAAGTGAAAACATAAGTGAAGATGATTCTTTCAATTTTCCTGAACCACCAGAAAAACCACTGGATAGCGACTGCTGTGGAACTGGATGTATTCCTTGTGTGTTTGACATTTACGAGGAGGAAATGATAAAATGGAGAATGGAATGTGACAAAATAAAAAACAGGGGAGTCATTAACAGTGATCCACAGCTCAGAGACTGTGATGAAGTACTCAATGCACTTGAGTTTCGGTCCTTTGCACTGCAATCTATTACTAGACTGACAGGTGATTCCTGCCTGTACAGGTTTAACATTCCAGGAAACAGGAAACTTGGGATAGAAATTGGGCAGCACCTCATAATGAGGTAAGATTTTCTTCTCTTTTTATACTGCATGCAATTCAACCACCACCATTTCTATATGTCTCTCTTCCAAGCCATGTGAAGGTGTTGTGATTTGCAGATATCATGGCAAAGGCAACATCTTCATCCTCAGTGTTGACTGGCCAGGATTTGAACTTGTGATTTCTCGACCTACCAACTGATCTATTAAGACTGCAGTTGTACAGTCAAACTGCATAGACACTAACTATCCTGATGATTTTTTTAAAGAAAAATCTCCAATTATTTTATCATTATGATATGACAATGTAATAATGACATGTATGCTGTAATTAGGAGCTTTCAGATTTCAGTATTAGTATGAAATTGACCATGAGTGTGACTTTCAAATTACAGACCTCAGAGTTGTATCCTCAGAACTCTCACTCCTTCCTTTTGCCAGCCATTAGATAAGAAGACTCTAAAGCATGCACACTAGATTTTGAAGTCATTCTCATACTTGTAGTCTGATCTCAAGGCCCCTATTATCTTTCCTCAATGGCCACTATGTCAGGGTATCAAGTTCCTATTCTTCTGAGGTCTTCATATTTTTCAAATTTTTAACTTGTGAATACATGAAACACAAAAAGAGTTCAAGCATTTAAGGGAAAAGAAGTCACTCATTCACTGGGCTGTAAACTTTTGTTGATAATTCCACTGACCAGTGCATTATATCATTCAGTTGTCTCCTCACACAATGCATATTTTTAAATCTGTTTTACTCTTCAATTCTTTGACTTCAAACTCGATATGGAAAATTAATTATAACCTACTTGTGGACTTTATGGATTTTTCACGACTTTCAATAGGTAAACGCTATATTCTATCAAATAATGCTTTTTAATGTGTATCCTGCTCTCGAGCATGGGGGCATAAACCAAATTTTTGAAAAAAGAAAAACTTATGCATGACAAAAATATGCATTTAGAACTGGGTGACGTAATGTTTTATATTTGTTCACTCATCAATTATTCTTTGACTGTTCTGTGATACAACAAAAAGCTTAGACCAATCATTTTGTGTCTGATACTTATCTGTCAGTTTTTGGGGGCATGTGGAGAGCAAAAGAGGCAGAACAATAGTGTGTCTACAGGCGTAGCCTGCGAACAGGCTCCTGGTTCGGAGGGGCGCTATTTTCCGGCGCAAAGTGCCGGCAACGAAGGGGAGCCTGCACGCGAGTTTCAGAATATCGAATGTCTGCGTCCAAATTTTGGACGCAAACCTGGAAGCGCTGATTGGTGGATTTTAATTATTCATGACGTAATCATAGTTTTTCATTTCTGGTAGAGAAATTAGAAATTATTAGAGAAATTACTCGTTTCTTTCTGTTCAGAATTATTTTTGTCCGGTACAGAGTAACGTTTTCACTCAGTTCTTAATTCAAGTACATGAAATATTTCTGAGAATCCCAGACATTCTGACGAGTGCGTGCAGGCATTCTGGCGAACGGGTGTGTATTAAAACAACTCGTCAATGAAAATTTCATCATTCGATGCGTAAAGTTTAAATATAATAAACATGTCTTGAATGAGTTGAATCGCCGTTCAATAAGCTTCTTGGTAGTTTGCCTGGGGAGGCAGCGGATTTTTGTTTTATCTTCACAAGGAGCTGTACCCATGAGCGGCGAAGCCATAAGCGATCGGTTGTCTATTTTGTCGCTCGGTTAAAAATAGTTTTGTCGATTTCTTCTGAATCATTGTCGTCTTTCTGATCAGAATTATTTTTATCCGACTCTTTCAGTCAGTTCTGAATTCTACGGCGGGTTCGCGATCAGAGTTAACGTGCAGTGCATGTCCTGGAGTCCCAGAAATGCCAGCTGAATGACCAATTCGTTCGTGATTAATGAAACGTTCATGAATTATTTTTTGTTGCTAGCGGCTTTCGAATTATTTTTGCAGACGGTTTTATTTGTTTTACAGCTTCTGAAGGATTTTTTTTTTAACTACGACCGACCGCTGAAATGGCATGTGTAAACAAACACGGCAAAGCGAAGCGACAAGAACTGTAAATAATTTGGAGATGGTTTTCGGCTAACTGTAACAAAACAACGCACTCTTATTTATAATGATTTTATCCGCTTTAAGGTATTGAATTGCAGAGGCTGAAAGTATGGTAATTTTAGGAGTTTATCTGTGAGACATGGCGCTCGCGAGCGACCGGGCGCCAAGATTTCATGTGTATCATCATTTGTTTATACCTTGATTTTGAATTTTGACTTCCGGGGTGTGCTGATTGATTAAAATTTGACAGTTGACAAGCTAAAGCAATCCGCGGGTTCTTGTGGGCGGCAGCCGCGATTTTGAAGGATGCGTGCAGGCTTCCCTTCTTCGCATGACCCCGCCGTCTGGAAGCCTGTCAGCAGGCTACTACAGGCGCTTACTTTTTTACTTCCCTCTCCTCACATGCCTCCTTGCTTACACTTTGTGACTCCTGGTCCAACATTCACTAAGTATAAAAAGATAATTCCATATAATTATGTTCACAAGTTGGCTCATAGGAGTCTTTGATTTTCTTGAAGTGTTTCAAATCATGATCCATTAACCAAAAATGGCGTGTTTTCAGGCAACTGAAAGATCCAATATGGTGCTTCAAAATGCAGGAAAAGGCATCTCCACAAGTCTAGAACTTTAAAATTTGCTGGGGAAGAATTCCCTTGGACCCCACCTAGTGAGAAGCCACTTGGGCACTTTAAAAATGCTGATCTCCCGAGAAAGAATGTAAAAATACTGTCTTCCCCACCTGTATTAAAATATTATTAAAGTATTAGTATATTTTAAATCCCATTTGTCTTATTCTTGTGCATAATTATGTTGGGTCTATGCTTCATTGAACGTCCTACATGTATTTTGCTCCTAGTTTTTTTTAATATTTTCCCCTTTTTTGTCCCCTGTTTTTTGTTCATAACTTTCCTATCTTCAATTTTTTTTACCCTCCAACCTGCATGACACCCTGCTATGTTTATCCCTGATTAAATATAATTTAACATAAAACAATAATAAATAAGGAAATGACACTGCACTGTGAACCATGATGTAAACGCTTGGCAAAGTATTGTAAAAGATTTTTTATAAAATCTTTTGCCTTCCATTTCAGCAAGCTAATGGTGCAGAGTGTAATTATTGCTAGGATAGAGTGGTTATGGAGAAATTATTTATCTGCTTAATCATTGAGTGATATTAAGAATAATATGAGCTCATTATCTGAAATGTTAAGATAAAATAATGAAAGTGCAAGTTGAAAAGTTTAAATAATTATACAATTCAAATGTTTACAATCTTTTTTAGGGGAAAGTGTCAAGGCAAGACTGTCACTCGACAGTACACACCAGTAACTCCCACAGATTGCCGTGGGTTTTTTGATGCGCTTATCAAGGTATTGTCAGTGGATTTTACAATGTATTTTTCATTAATTTTTTATATTTATATTAATATTCTGTTTAAAAACAGCAACTTGTTTGAATTCCTAATTAAGTATAATCTTTCATTTTCTGAAAATGTCATACAAATGTCATATGGTTCTTAACTGGTTTGAAGGATTGACTTGACTAGCAATGGCACTGACATTAACAATTGAAGGGCCGAGAGCATGTCCAGCCTATATGACTTTTTAGGCCTTTTTTATTTTTTCTTGCTCAGATTTGTCCAATTTTGGCATGTGAACTAGAAATTAGTTGCAAAACATTGTTCCGAATTTTTTTCCGTTGTTTTTTCCGTCGTTTTCGAGAAATACCGTATTCAAAAAAAAAAAATCAATCAATCAAAGGCTCCTATTGTAACGCAATATTGCGGTAAGCTTCTGTTTTCGCACTGACACGGTTCGATATTTTTGTAAAATTAAACGTTAGAAATTTTGACGAACGCAAAAAAAGTAAATCACTTTCATAATGTCCAGTTCGAAGAAAGAAAGAAAAAAAAAAAAAAAAAAAAAATGAGGCCGAGCGTGATTCGAACCCGGAGCCGTCCGAGCGCAAATCCCCGACCAAACCACTAGACCACTGACGAACACATGCTCACTTCAGCCTAAGTTTTATTATTAAAAGGTTGATACGCATCAAAACGCGTATCTCGATTTCAAAATCCTTTTAGATCGAATTTAATGTTGCATTAAAGACTCCAAATGCGAAACGTCTTCCCGCCGGCCAGCAACAACTCACTTCGAGCTGCTCAAAGCTGTATTTCAAGTGCCCGACCACGCACAGCGGACCCATCTACCACTGTCGCAAAGATTGTCGGGAAATCCTACAACAAAACCGAAATGGAGTTCCCGCCCGAAAGTTTTTGCAAAATACTATAAGTCTCAAAGCACTTCGGATATCGGGCATTTCGACCACGGCACGGGATGGGAAATGGCCCACAACTCTCAACGCTGCCCCTTTTCTGATCCGAAGTGATTCCAGACTTTCCCGCCGGCTCGTCTTCCCGACCAAGGTCCGTTTTTCACCTCGAGCGCTAAATGGCGCTTCAGACACAAGGAAGGACAAGAAACACGACTCGTTTCTTTGAGAAGTGCTAGAGACTCAAGGATTTCCGGACTTAATGATGTCTTTCAATCACCGGACGGGCCTCATACACGTTGGCTTACACACACGCTACAGAGGCGATGTGTTGCCGCAGTGAGCTCACGATAGATAAGCGAGCCAGGCGTGCGTAAATAACGGTATTTTCGTTTAGTTGTTGGCACTGGTCAGAAGTATTGCAGTCGCGTATTCTCACGGCCAAACTGCTTTCAAATGGCTTCGAAATTACGCTCTGAATGTACCGTCAAAGCACTGGAGGGCCAGAACTCTGCTTTTTTCAGGTAAATTGGTCAAATTCCTTAGGGTTAGTGCAAATTCGACAAGGGCTTGTGATATTATTCGTTGTACGATAAAATGAGGCTATTCTGAGCTATTCTGAGCGAGAAAAAATAGAAAAAGGCCTAAAAAGTCATATAGGCTGGACATGCTCTCGGCCCTTCAATTTTAATGTACATGCAGCATTTTAGTGCAAGGTTTTTACTCCAGAGTGATGACTAGTGTAGAAGTACATACATGGACCAATATGTAATCATACAACGGGGCAAAAAACATCCACTCAAAATGTCCGACAAAGATAGGGAGCACTGTTTCAGCACAGGTCTTTTGACAATTTGAGGCTAAATTTTACAATTTATAAACACAACACTCACGTTCGTGCATTACGAGAATACGTGTTTCATGCGAATCCTTATTCTTCAGTTGGATTTTTGGTCTCGGAGGCACTCTGGCAGCTCTGTTAGAGAAACAAGACTCACTTTTCTACACCATCTGAAGTTAAAGAATGTTTGCTCCACATTGTACACCTCAAATAAATAGAATGTTCAATTTCAAGGCTCATAAAGTCTGGTCAACTTATATCACCGGAAAGTATAATCTATTGCCGATGTTCCTGTAGATAAGCTGCACCCCCAATTTTGCGCAAAAATGTTGGGCAAATGTGGCTTATATGCCAGCTTTTACGGTACATTGTAAATTTGATTTACCGCTACATGTACATTTTTTTAATTTATTCATTTTTTGGACGAGTGAATTTCACTTTCAGACAACCAAAATTTGAGTGGCACCTGTTCAATGGACAAGTAGAAAAAAAACGTTTTTTGTCCTGATACAATATAAAAAACATAAAGGATCATAAAGAAAAAAACCCTGGCAGGTTTCACAGTTGAAGCAAATTTCCAAATGTTGTTAAACAGTAACTGGAAGAATAAAACATTTTGTGCTGTCAAGTTTATGGTCGTGAAGCAATTTAGTAAGTTGCAAAGAAAGCACAAAAAATCTTAAAAGCTTCTTAGCCTGTAAACAGCTGCCTGACCATCAAGAAAAATGGATTCTTTTTAAGATTCTTTTTAAAAGTACATGTCAGGGTGGCTTGACACATGTTATTATTACATTAGCTTCAACAAGGATAAGTCCACAAATTTAATATTAATGCTTCACTAGCTACAAAGCTGCTGTGAGTTACATTTAATTTAATAGTGAACAGCGTGTAAGTTAACAAGTAAATGCTCTTAGTTTATCACAACTGCAGTGTACAAAGAAAATTTTGTAAATAATATTATTTTAAGATAGTTTTCTTACTTTTAAATCCCTTATTTTTAAATGCTTTTAACTGATAAAAACTATTTGAGCATTGTGATGTGAAGCTCATTTGGACTTTACTAATAGTTGTTATAAATTATACTATCTTTTAAATTTCAGGTATATTCAAATGGGAAGATGTCGCACTATGTAAAAACTTGGCAGGTTGGAGACATGGTTGAATGGAGGGGACCATTTGGAAAATTTTTATACAGGCCAAATCAGGTAACTCTTAAGTCTAAGACTGAGTTTAAGTTGATTGGATCTAGGCAAAAGTTGAACATGTTAAGGAGGCTAGAAAGGGTTTTCAGCTGCATGCGCGCGCGATGTGCAATCGTCATGCATTGACGCACGCGTCACCTGATTTTCCTATCAAAAAGAGTCAAAAAGTAGTGCGCGCAGCTCACCAGAAATGAAAATACTGCGTAAAATCGCGCGAACCGGAAATAAATCGTGCATAAAATATCCCTTTTTATCTCAAAAGTTTGTTTGGTGACCTATCCTGATTTTCTGTTTGCAAGCAGTATTTGGTATTTCCTATCTTGCACAAAAGTTTGAGAAAAAATTATCTAGCGGAATATTTTTGTTATCTGACAACAACCTTTTTGGAAATAACTTGATTTCCACTTGATAGATTTTTGCCATAGTGCCAAAAAGAAAAGAAAATAAGTTGTGCTTTCCAAATTGAGAAAAAAACTAAAAGGTCACTGAGTTAGTTTTAAAGATAATTAGCGAAAACTGAGTTTTAGAGGCTCTTTTCAGAGAGCTGTGCCATGGTAACAGCTATGACGTCATAAGCACCCTTAAAGTATTGCCTGATAATAGTGCCGTATAGATATCCAGAAGTTGTCCATATCACCGGTTGCGTTATTTTTTAATATTTCATCATTTAGACACCCTATTGAAAGCAAGAAACACTTACAAGGCTCCATGGGGCAAGTTACATCTACCAATATGAAATTTCTTGGTGTGCACATAG